>CAKNXH010080736.1:6342-17292 GCA_932178445.1 Andricus quercusramuli | reverse complement strand
AAAGAAAAAAGGTCTTCCCTTAAACACAATAAAAATGTTGAAAATAAAATGATGACCTCCAATTCAGAAAAATATTAAAAACCAAAATTTCATGCCTTCTTTCATTTCAATAAAAATGTTGAAAATGTAAAATTTTCCTCTTTCAATTGAAGAAAAATTCTTTCCTTAAATGTAAAGTTTTCTTATTCTGATTCAGAAAGAAAAACTTTCATACCTTTCAGTTCAATAAAAATGATAAAAACATAAGAGGGTCCTCTTCCATTTCAAGAATAATTAAAAACAAAAATTTAATGTCTTCAATTTCAATAAAAATGTTCAAAATATAACATTTTCTTTTTTCAATTAAAAAAAAAAATCTTTCTTTGAAGAGAGTCCATAAAATTGTTAAAAATATCAAGTTTTGTTCTTCCAATTGAAAAATGGCTCCTTCTAATTCAGAAAAAAAAAATAACAAAACTTTCATACCTTTCAATTCAATAAAAATGATAAAAAGCATAAAAAGATCCTCTTCCAGTTCAGGAATAATTAAAAACCAAAATTTTGTGTCTTCAGTTTCAATAAATAAAAATAAAAATAAAAAAAAAATTTCAAAATATAAAATTTCCTTCTTCCAACTGAAGAAATTCTTTCCTTAAAGTCAACAAAAATGTTAAAAATGAAAAAATTGCCTCTTCTAATTCAGAAGAAATATAAATAATAAAAGGTTCTGTTCTAATTTAGAAAAAATTAAATAACAAAATTTCATGCCTTCCATTTCAACAAAAATGTTGAAAATGTAAAATTTTCCTCCTTCAATTGAAAAAAATTCAAGAATAATTAAAAACAACATTTTTATGTCCTCAGTTTTATAAAAATGTTAAAATTATAAAATTCTCTTCAATTAAAAAAATTCTTTCCTTAAACTCTCAAAGTCAATAAAAATGTTCAAAATAAAAAAAAGCTCCTCTTCCAATTCAGAAAAAATTAAAAACCAAAATTTTCTACTTTCCAACTCAACAAAAATGTTAAAAAATATAAAGGTCCTCCAATTCAGAAAAGAATTAAAAACCAAAATTTAGTGTCTTCAAATTTCAATAAAAATGTTAAAATTATAAAATTTTCTTCAATAAGTTATATTTTTTGCCGGAAAGTTGGTTAAAAATTTAACTATTTCGTTGAAAATATATTTATATTGTTGAAAAGCTGTCTTTTGAATTGAAAATAATACTACATTGTTAAACATTCATTTTTTCAAACTGAAAATTGCAATTTTTGATTTAAAATTATTTTTTGTATCGAGAGCTTATATTTTTAAGTTGAAAATTCAAATATATTGTAGAAAGTTCTTTTTTTTCCTCAAAAATTCAATAATTTGGTAGAAAATTGTTGTTTTTTTTTTTGAGAATTAGTTTTTTGAAATGAAAATGTAGCAGTTCCATTTTTGGTTAAAAATTTATGTAATTTGTAGAAAATTCGTCATTTTTCAGTTAAAAATTCATTATTTCAATGAAGTTTTTTTTTCAGGCTTCAACATTCATCAATTTTGGCAAAAATTCAGTTTTTTCAATTGAAAATTTATTTTTCGAAACGAAACTGTATCCATTCGATTTTTTGTTAAAAACTGATGTTCTTAATTCAACAATTTAACTATTTTGTTCGAAACTTATCTTATTTTTATTTTGGTTTATTCTTCTAATTCAGAAAAAAATTATAAATAATAAAAGTTTCATACCTTCCATTTAAATAAAAACGTTAAAAACAAAAAGAAAAAAATATAAGTAACCAGAATTTCCAACTCAATAAAAATGTTGAAAATAAAAAGGTCGACCAATTTAGAAAAAAATGCATGTCTTCCATTGCAATAAAAATGATAGAAATAAAAAAAAGTTCCTCTTCCAATTAAAAAGAAAACAAATTGCTTCCTTCAAACACAATACAAATCTTATAAATAAAAAAATGACCTCTTTCAATTCAGGAAAAATACAAATAACCAAAATTTCACCCCTTTCAATTAAAAAAAAATTGATACCCGAATTTCCCTTCCTTCAAAGTCAATAAAAATGTTGAAAGCAAAAGAAGGTTCTCTTCCAATTCAGAAAAAAAGGAAAACCCAAAATGTCATGCCTTCTATTTCAATAAAATTAGAAAAAAGTTTTGGTGCTGTATTGAAATATTTTTGACGAAACCGATTTTTAATGAATAATTCCAACTTTTTTGTTTTCACCCATATATTTTCAGTCTGGCACATGGTAAAAAAATCTTGAAATTACATCTCGTTATTGTAAATTGTTAGCGTTATATTTCACATAAATTTGTTCAGGTCCAATTTTATTATTTTTGGACAGAAAAGTACCTGATTAAATGTGAACTTATTTGAAAATTTACTTATTTTACAGTAATTTAGTATCTTCATACTTTTCATTGAATTTTCATAATTTAACACTAGTTTGTTTAAATAATCTTAAATCAGAAGTTTCAACTAATGACGTAGGTATTTTTCAAAAAGAAAATAAGAGAAAGCGAATAGGAACATATTTAATGCTTTCACACCTTCTAGAGTTAATAATTTAAAAAAAATATATCGTACAGGTGGGTAATCTTATAGAAAAAGTCCAGGGTTGCTACAAGACCTGAAAAAGTCATGGAATTTTGAAAAGATGACTGAATTTTTTATATTCGCCCCTTTCAGTCTCAATAATTATTTTAAATTTGCGAATGGATACGAATTGACTTTTTTTTATCTATAAACATAATATGATTATAATTCCGGATTAAAAATGCATTCATTACTACTAATTAATGCTATTGGATATTATTTTTAATAAATAAAAGTCAAATAAAAATATTATTGGCGAGAATTATTGCAAATAAAAATTTCTGGAATTCATTTGGAATCAATAAGTATGCAGATTTGTTACCCATGTACTAGAAAAATGTTCAAAAATTGTATTGTCTGCAGAGTTTTTTAATTTTCTTGAGCTTAAATTATTTTTTAAAATATTTCTGGAGGTCAGAAAATATCCACTTTTATCGGATTTTGATCAGCCTTCTTCTAAGAGATCATTCCTATTTAATTAATCTCTGTTATTGGAAAACAATCGCGCTAATATCCAGGAATAGAAATCGCAAATTAAAAATTGAATGCTTTTTTTTTAAACGGGTGAATTCAATTTAAAACTATCTCTTAGAAAAAGGTCTATTAGAATTCGCAAAAAATTACAGAGGTCAACTCCAGGACAACTCTTTGAAAAATAGTATTTAATAATTTGTTTTTCGAAATTTTTTATTTAATAAGGAAAGTGATGAAAAAATACAAATACAGCTTTTGAAAGTTGTAAATTTCCGTTATTTTTTGCTACATTTTTAAGCAAAATCGTCAATGTTCAACTGAAATACTTAATTTCTTTGTAAAAAAAAGATAAAATTAACCATAAAGAACGATTTGTGAACAAAATAGTTAAATTTTCAACTAATAATATCAATTTTCCACAAAAAATGGCACATTTTGAACGAAGTACATGAATTTTCAACGAAATAGTTCAATTTAACGCCCGATTAAAACTTTATAAACAATTTCCAATTTTAAAATAACTTCAAAATATTCATAATTAAAGGCTTTTATTTAATTTCAAATATCGTTTCAGTCTAAAATGTTCCATTTTTAGAACATTCAAATGAAATTTTTTTAATCAGGAAAAAAAATTACTTAATATTTAGAAATATCTGACTGTTCATTTTAAATCAGTAATTATGAATAAAATATTCAAAACAAAAAACTAACCTTTCAACGTTACATTTTTAAATGTTCTATTGAAAAAAACTTGAGTTTAACAAAAATTTTTAGCTTTGAGTTCGAATTTTTTTATTTTATTGACCGTGAAAAATGTTTGCGAATCGGGAAAACCCGGGAAATGACCAGAAATTTGTTTCTTTGATTAAAATTGCCATCCTTTAAGTTGACCTTGAATTTTGTCAAAAGTACACCTGAAAGTCCTGAAATTTTGAAACCGTGGTTACCAAAAAAGTTACTTATTTTATGAAAAGGTTACTTTTAGTTACATTTTTTGCCCGAAATGACGAAATTAATTAATTCCTTAATCGGCTTATTTAAAAACTTTGGAAAAATCTAAAAAAAAATTCAGTAAATTTGGTACTTTAGAGCCGGGAAAATTAGGGAAAACAAAAAAATAATAATTAGTTCGTAAGTAAAATATATAAAAAGTGCTATCAATTGTATTATTATGAATCCTGTTAAAAATCGCAATATTTAGCTAAAATTCTTAGTTTTTAAATTAAAATTAAAATCTTTTTTGTTGAAATTTTAGTTTGAAATTCGTCTTTTTTGGTAGAAAATTAATTTTCTTGATTGAAAATCACCCTTTTGTTTTAAGATACATTATTTTATTTGGAAATTCATCTTTTTAGTTATTTACTGCTTAAAAATTCAACTGTTTTGTAAAAATTGGTCTTCTTGGCTTAAAAACTCAACAAATTGGTTTAAAAATCGTATTTTTTGAATGAATTCTGTTTTTTTTATATTAAATTAAAATCTGTTTTGGTTATTGTATCAACTATCAAATTTTTCGTTAACAATTCATCTTTTTTAGTCAGAAAAATGCAACCATTTTGTTAAAAGTTGAACTACTTTCTTGAACATAAATTTTTTTGTTGAAGATTCATAATTTTTGTAAAATAATATAATTAATTTCAGTTAATTCCAGTTAAAGAAAAGTTAATATTAATAATATTAAATATTAAAAATATTTAATATTATTAATATTAAAAATAATTCCAGTTAAATATTTATCATTTTATTTAAAAATTCATCTTTTAGGTTGGAAATAAAATTATTTGACAGAAAGTTAAATTTTTTGTTTGAAGATTCATCGTTTTAATTAAAAATTAATTTCTTTGGGTTGAAAAATGAGCTGTTTCATTGAAAACTTGTTTTTTCTTTGGTTGATTGTCGGTTGAAAATTATTTTTTTTAGCCGAAAATGTAACTGTTATTCCAGTCAAATATACCATAATTTTAGTTGAAAACTCATCTCTCTTTGGTTGAACATTCATTTTTTGACTAAAAATTTAATTATTCAATTTTTGGTTGAAAATATATATTTTTTGGATAAAAATTCGTCTTCAATTATTCTAGTTAAAGATTCATCATTTCACTTGAAAATTCATCTTTCTGATTTAAAATTCAACTGTTCCAGTTAAATATTCACAATTTTATTTGAAAATTCATCACTTTGTTTGAAAATTAACTATTTTTTGAAAGTTAGTTTTTTTGTTGAAAGTAATTTTTTTAACTGAAAATTTAACGTATTCCAATTGAAAATTTCAAAGTTATAGTTTAAAATCAATCTGTTTGTTTAAACATTAATTTTAAAATTTTGAAATCGAATTATTTAAGTTTTATCTTTAAATTAAAGTTGAAAAATAAGTTTAAAGTTAAATCCATATTTACTGACTAAAAATTCAATAGTTTTGTAAAAATTGGTCTTTTTGGCTTAAAAAACTCAACAATTTGGTTGAAAAATAACCTATTTTGTTGAAAAATCGTATTTTTTAAATTAATTTTACTCTTTTTTTATATTTAATTAAAGTCTTTTTTGGTTATTGTATTAACTATTACATTTTTTGTTAATAATTCATATTTTTTAGTCAGAATAATTATTTTCTTAAACATACATTTTTTTTGTTGAAGATACATAATTTTGGTTACTTTTTTGTTACATTATTTTTACTTTTCGGCTACATTTTTGAGAGAAGTATGATTACCATTTTACTATTTTTTTAAGCTTGAGCAGTTCCAATCCCTGCTTTTGTAGCAACCCTGAATTTTGTTTTTTTGCATTGTTTACAATCGTTTGGTGTGAAAGGATTAAAAATGTTAGATAACGAAGCGATGAGTCGAAAGAAAGTGTTGGTAGTCAGTGAGTGATTGAGTGAGAGGAGATAGATTCGGATTGATAGTAGAAAAATTGTAGTCAGGAGTAGTGTTCTAAGGAGTTTAAGTGCTCGGAGAAATTCTCACGAGCATGAGAATATGCTCGAGAATATGCTCGACCTTTATGTGCTTTGAGAATTTAATGAGCATTTTGAATTAGGATTAAAAAATCGTATTTTCGACTTTTATTAATAATAATTACATTATTTAAATTTCGCGGAAAAATTCATCGCTTCAAATTTGTATACGGGTGGTTTCTAAATTCTTCTAGGTATAAAACCAACTATACACCTGTAAGATTAATAATATTAACGCAAAATAAATTTTTTGTTTCTAAATATATTTAAAATACTTTTTCGTGGTGTTTTCAAGTCAAAAAGATAAATTTTCAACCAAAGAAATGAATTTGTACCTAAAACGATGAATCTTCAACCGAAAATATTAATTTTTTCTACCAAAAAAAAGAGTCATTTTCAACCAAGTTTATGAATTTTTATCTAAAAAATATCAATTTTCAACCAAGACTAGAACAGTTAAAATGTCAGAAAAATAAAGGTTAAAAAAAACGAATTTAAAAAAATATATATTTTCTTTTCATAAAAAAAATATTTTTTAACCAAAAACAGAAGAATTAAATTTTCATTTGAGACAATCAATTTAGAAAAAATGAATTCTCAAGAAAATAATTCAATAAGAAAGATGAATTTACAAACAAGAAATAGAATAGTTCAATTTTCAGTTGAAAAAGTAAATTTAAAGAAAAAACAAGATTTCAGCCAAATTAATTAATTTTCAACTAAAAAGATTCGAATTTTCAACCAAAGAAATGAATTTTTTAATAAAATGATGAATCTTCAACCAAGAATATGAATTTTTAACCAAGTAGTTAGTTGCATTTTCAACTCAAAGATTAATTTTATATAAAAAAAGGCTCATTTCCAACAAAGTGCATGGATTAAAATGTTAATTTGAATAATTAAAATGTCAGGAAAATAAATTTTCAACCAAGAAAAACGAATTTTGAGCAAAATATATATTTTTTTTTAAATATTTTTTTACAAAAAATAGGAGAATTAAATTTTCTACTAAAAAGAAACAAATTTTCAACTAAAGAAATGAATTTTTAATCACAATCATGAATTTTCAACCAAAAACATGAAATTGTGTCCAAATGGTGGATTTTTCAGTCCAATTTTCAAAAGATGATTTTTTTCTATTTAAGATTCAAATAGACTGGAAGTTTATTTTACCTTGAAAAATTTTTCACAAAAATGTAGAAAAAGATTCATAATCAAAAATAAAATTCAATGACTATCTAACTTTTCGGCTCTTTAGAGACAAAAATAACACAATGAAAAAAGAGGGAAAAAGTCAACATTTTTTAATTTTCTTAATTAGAAAATTTAATAGTCGAAATCAGATTGGTATCAGAATCACCTACAAATGATTGTTTTATCAACAAAAAACTAACTTTCAACTAAATTGTTTTTTTTTCAATGAGAGTAATGAATTCTTAACAATAAAAAATAGTTAAATTTTATACTATTCAGATCATTTTTCAACAAAAAAGATTTCATTTCTATAAAAAAAGATAAATTTTCCACAAAAAATGGAATATTTAAAGTGAATTTTAAACTAAGAAGATAAATTTTCTACCGAAAATAAAGTAGGCTAATTTTCAGTTAGTAAAATAAATTTGCAATCAAAAAACAAACGAATTTTCAAGCAAAGGAATGAATTTTTAAACAAAAAGATGAAATTTCAACTAATGAGAGTATTCTTCTACTAAAAAAAAGACGGCTTTTTAACAAATAGTTAGATTTTCAGTAAAAAAATTAATTTTGAATCAAAAATAAGAAATTTTGTCCAAATGGTGGATTTTTCAATCCAAAAGACGAATTTTCTATCAAGAAAAAAGAAACTAATTTTCAGCTAAACAATTTTTTTTTCAATAAAAGAAATGAAGTCTTAGCAAAGAATAAAATTGTATTTCTATCAAAAAAGGTCAATTTCCCACAAAAAATGGAATAGTTAATGCGAATTTTCAACTAAAATGATCAATCAACTAAAAAAAAAATTAATTTTCAACCAAACTCATGAATTTTCAAGTAAAAAGATAAATTGTGGATCAAAAATAAAATAGTTGAATCTTCAGTCAGTAAAATAAGTTTTCAACCAAGAAAGAAACGAATTCTCAAATAAAGAAATTCACTTTTAACAAAAAGATGAAATTTCAACTACAGAAAAAAGTACGGATTTTCAATAAATAGTTAAATTTTCACCGAAAACAGATAAATGTTCAACTAAAAATAGAATGGTTTCATTTTCAGTAAAAGAAATAATTTTCAATAAAATTTAAGTAAATTTTCAACGAAGTAGTATAATTTTCAATCAAGAAGATTAAATTTCTATTGGAAAAGATACATTTCCGACAAAAAATGGAACACTTATACATTTCCAGTTTAAAAAATTAATTATAAATAAGAAAAATCTCATTTTCAACTAAAAAGATCAATTTGCAACCAATAAGATGAATTTTTAACAAAGTACATTTAAGAAAGTCACCAAGAAGATTAAATATTCTCCCACGAAATTCGAGTTTTCAATAAAATACAGGAATTTTGAACCTCTAGATTTTAATTTTCATCTAGTAAACATAATTTTCAACAAAATAACTAAATTTTTAGCAAAAGGAGGTTTTAACTAAAATGACGAAACGTCAACCATATAATTGAATTTTTAACAAAGTAGTTCCACTTCCAACTAAGTAGTTCAATTTTCTACCAAAAAAGATATAATAATAAAATTAACTTCAACTTTAGTTTATCGAAAATTCCCCAACTTTTGTCAGGTTATTCCTTACATTCCCTGACTTTCTGGAATTATCTGACCTGTAGCAACTCTGTAATTTAAAAAAAGTATATGTTTGTTTCACTCTAGAATGTTTTTGTAAAATATATGTATTATGATATATATTTGTTTAAACAATAAGTGCTTTAAATTCTCTTTAATGCTCTGTAAATGCTCGGTTCGAGCTTAAATGCTGAGCATATTCTCGAGAGCATTTGCTCAACATAAATTCTTGAGCATTTAAGAACTCTAGTCAGGAGAAGCGATATAATGTCCAAGGAATTAGGCTAGTCCGTTAGGTTTAGGTAGGGCCATCTCTCGTGTTACTTTGAAAACGTTCTGTCTTTGACGAGGGCTCTCTTTTGCAGAAGAAAAAGGATGTGTGGTTGGCCATTGGTAGTTTAAAGACCAAGGCATGCTCAACCCAAGATTGCAATGCTTTCCTAAAACCCGAATAAAAGATTGGTAAGTTTGGGGCCAGGTGTATGCGACGAGTCGCGACGCTAAGCTCTGTCAGTCAGTCAATCGTCTCCCTGACCCTGAAAAAGTAACTATCTAGCTGAACCGAACTTGTGCTGACAACATCGAACCTCCAACTAGTCTTCGACGAGAGTGCATTGCCGCATATTTCTCAAGACAAACTCTACTGTTTTTTTTAATTGTTTGTTTTTTTTTTCTTCACTTGTACTCTCTCTCAAATCGTAAATTTTATCTCCATGTAGTTGTTACAAGATGACTAACTTTGACTGATTTGCTTTTTGTCCCCTTGTTCGCGCGTCCCTGCCACCTCGGCTGTCTGGCATGGCATTCAACTGTTTGGCTGTTCGTAGGAGCAGGAATCATCATCCAAAGACAAATCCTCCCGGGAGAATGGAACCAGCCGCAAGACATCTGGGTGAGTATATTTTGTTATTGTTGTTTTTATTATTACGCAACTGGGTAAGTGGGTATTTCAGTTTGGCTTTCTGTACCATTATGCTCAACAGTAGGGTGCACGGAGAAAAATTGATGTTTCTATCTCGATCATTCAAGAATTAGTTAATTTAAAAATAGAATAACTATCTAATTACCAGTTATTCTATGTCCAAAGTTCATTTCAAAGTATCAATTTTAGAGTCATTTGTGCCCCGACTTGCAAAATGACCGGGAATTTAATTCTGATTACAAATTAATTTCTTTGGTTGAAAAAATGAGCTGTTTGATTGAAAACTGATTGAAAACTTGGTTGAAAATTTAACGTTTTGGTTAAAAATTCAATTATTCTAGTTAACCCGTTAACCACATCCTGGGTCCAGGAGACCCGGTCCAACTTTAAGTTGATGTACCGTCTAACGATCGTGTTCAAACGCTAATGGCAGTGCCATTTGTTATAGTTTGAGGGCACTATAGTAGGTTGCATAGTTAAAATTGTAAGTGAAAATATTAAAAACTAAAAAAAGTTATGAATTTTTGAAAAAAAATTCATTTTTCCTAATTTTTTTTTCGATGATTTTTGTCGATTCTTAGAAAATTAAAATTGACAGTAATTATTGTGAAGCTCTCTTGAACAATGTTTAAACTATATGTCAAAAAATTTTGAAGTCATTATATGCAGACATAAAAGAGTTATTAACGGTTTTTATGCTCGGGTCCGCTGGACCCATGTGTGTGGTTTACGTTATTTTTTGGATGTGTGTGGTTAAAGGGTTAAAGATTCATTATTTTTAGTTGAAGATTCATCTTTCTGGTTCAAAATTCAACTATTTGGAGTCATATTTATGGGAGCAGGATGCTTCTCCATCCTGCTCTCATAAGCATTTTATAAAAATATATGTTTTAAATTTATAAATTTTACCTAGTTCACAGTTTTTTAAAATTAATTTTATTCACTACACAAAATTATGGAAGATTTGTCTTGAATTGAAATATAAAAATTCATATGTTATATTCTATTCGACAACTGTCGACTTATATTTATTTAAATCACTATTAATTTTTTTTAAACAATTGAATTCAAAGTCTACTGCAAAAGATCACGATCAAGAATTTCGTAACAATTTAAATTATATAATTTACCCTGATGATGGAAACAGTGTGTTTCTGAAACGTTGAGTTTTTTCAAAATTTTAATAAACTTGTCCGATAGAGTTGATACAACTTTGTTGTTCTTTTTCCTCCTAATTTGGATTCTCG
>CAKNXH010080729.1:0-13816 GCA_932178445.1 Andricus quercusramuli | reverse complement strand
TGCTCGCTGATTCGGAAGGTCGCGGCTTAGGAGAAGGGAGGTAAGGGCTTGATGAGGAAACACTGAATACTCCAAGTGATTTCTTTATACAATTCCTTTGGCTGGAATTTTTATTATACTCCTTTTTTTATAACTTTTAGTGATTGACCAAACTCCTAACTTTCCATGGTCAGGACTACTTGAAGCTGTGTTGGAGACTTACGTCGCTCATTCTTCTCCAACCCACTACAATGTAAGAGATTAAGGATGCCAATGTAGTGGCTTCAAATTGGACCTGATTTTTTTGTTGAAATTTTCAGGTTTGTGCAAGAAATTTTGTTAGTTAATCTGTGATGTGTCAGCAAATTTCGTGTATCTCTATTCATACTTTCAACCCGTTTTCATACGGGAGCTCATCTGAATAAGATTGAGAAACGCTGGGCACAGTAAGATCACGAATTAACTATCAATATCTTTGATAGGAAAATCCATGGCACCTTAGGAATTAGTAAAATTCCCGACATAGGCCCATGAATTTTTCAGACTCAAGGACTATAGATCACTAAAAGGTAGATCATTTCTTTTTCAAAAATAATATTGGTGTTGATTTAAAGGCCCAGGATAAGGTTTCACCCATTTGATTTCAAAACATAATGGGAAAATGAGACAAAATTTTGTACGGTAAACACAGCACTATGGTTTGCACAAAATAGCGTCTTATTTGTAGCTTCGTTTAGATTTGAGTTTTAGTTAATAAATTAACTTTAGTGTTAAGATGAATTCACTGTTTCGATAGGACTTATAGTTTTATTTATAATAAAAGTTAAAATTTTAAATCTATATTCTGCATGGCGTAGCGTGGAGAAGTGAATTTGGAGGGGATAAAAACAATAGATAATTGATTAATTATTGATGAGTGAATGTTTGCGCAGCGTGAATAGTGATTTACTCTTGTATTAGTATATGTTTTGCTAATACTTTTGTCGCTGAAGTTGAAAAACCTGGAGAAATGTTAATAACAATATCATTGTTTGAATAATTTGTTTATTGCAAAAATGGAAAAAGCACCCAGAGACATGTTAGTGAGGAATCTTCCTATATTCTTAAAATTAATTTCGTGCGGAAAATGACTAACTTGAATTATTTCTCAACTTGCCTTAAATTCTTACAGATTCTTTCTTGACAATTTTCGTCATCTTGAGATAATATTTGTATTATCTTGAAACCCTTGAAAATTCTTGAAAAGCTTCTGCATTTTCTGTTTGGGAACATCTTTAACAATCTCCATTTCGTTTTCGAATTTTTGAAACCTTTTTGAATTATTTTCAAAACGGGATGGGCTAGTCGTTCTGAAAATTCGGGACGACTAGCCAAGCTTCTGAAAAATACTTGACTACTTATTCCGAATTTCGGGACTACGGGACACTTTGTTAGAAATTTTCCTAGGTATACACTTAAACAAATCACCACAGAAAATAAAATTTTTCAAATAATTAAAATTTGTTCAAACACTTAAAAGTATTAGAAAACAAATCAGTACCTAAACATATTATAATCTTCGAAAATTTGTTCAGATAAAATGTTTCTCGAGCTTTTTCAGGTAAAATATATATTTAAGCAAACACGTATTATTTAAAGAATTTAAAAATTACTTAAACAAATTATTTCATTGTAATCATAATTTAAAGTATTCATAACGTCTGGAAAATACGTTAATAAGCCGAAATAATGCATCAAATTCAAATATTTTGTTAAAGCTTCTTCGGCTTGAACCAACACATTCTCATAATGTATCTCGTGCTTCAAACTCGATTTTGTCCACAATGCGAAATTTTCTACATTATATGTTCAACATTATTATTCCAAACGTATATTATATTTATTTCTGTAAGTTGGCTTGTGATTGCTTATTTAGATATGATAAAATAAAGTACGACTTCAATCTATCATGATTAATTTGATATTTGTTTCATATTTTGCATTAAATTTCATCTTCAGCTACCCTGAAAAGTATATCATTTCAATGAATTTATATTATTACAATTCATGATATGCATTGATATTAAAAACAGACGTATTCTCCTTGTCTTTTTTTTATAATTAAAAAATTGCTCATCATATAAAAAAACAATTTTGTTATTATGCACTTTATTGCAACTTGTGTCGCTTTTCCTTATATTTAATTTGTTCATGTTCAATGTTATTTTTGACGATTTGAACCAAAAATATGCATCCTAGCGTAAAGTGGTTCTAAGAAAATTTGTGAATGCAATTTAGACGAAAACTTGTGTTAGAGAAAATGTTATTGTAGGGTGTATCGTTTTTCCACAAAGTTAATTTTTTATTTTGAATGTATTTTTCTAACAAAAGTTTATCATAAATTTGTAGATCTTTTCTGGTTGCACAACTTTTGTCTATTCATCTTTTTTCGTGCCTTGTGTCATTTTCAAAACAAAAAAAAATTGTATTGTTCACGATTGAAACAAAAATTACGTATCCTATCAAAAAATGATTAACGACAAATTTGTAGCTCTTTTCTGAGTGAACAACTTTTGTTCATTAATTTTTTCCATCGTTTGTGTCGTTTGTCCAAAAATTTAGTTTACTTTATTCTCAAATCAGTTTTTTTTACAAATGAAACAAAAACTACGCTTTCAATCATAAAGTGTTTATTAACAAAGTTGTTTTTTTTAGTTTAAAATTTTTGTTCCCTCATCTTTTCTTATATCCTGCATAGTTTGACAGCAAAATGGAATTTTCGAGTTTTCATTATTTCTTTGTACGATACAAATTTGAACTTTCGATTTTGCAAGAAAATTAAAAAAGTCTTATAAAAATATTGTGGAGTGTACGAAAAAAACATTTTTTTTTCTCTTGAATTTGTCTCATATCGTGCGTTGTTTGGCTTAGCATTTCATTTTTTATTGTTTTTTGGAATTTTGTAAATGCTATAACTCCGGTTATTTTTCATCTATCAAAAAATTGATTAGAACATTTTGTTCGCCTTTTTGGAAACTATTAATATCCGACCATGGGACGAAATTTACATTCATTTTAGAACACTCAAAGAGTATACCAAAGCCTACTCTAATTAATACGTTGATTCTTTTCAAAGTTATCGTGCTAAGAAACTAAAAATCTACAGACTAACAGACAGACATTTTGTAAAAACCTGTTTTTTGGGTTCAAGAAGTCTCAAAAAGTGGAAATTTGACAAAAACGAGGGGGGTGGAGGGTCAATTTTGGCACAAATATAATACCACGAAGAAGTCAACTACCGAAGTCAAATACCTTTTTCATATTATTGCCACTAAAGGCCTTTAAAATTAATCAACCTTGAAATTCTTTAGAATTGGGTGCGTTTTCCTTTAACTATCTCCATTTTCAGCGAATTTTCGAAGTGTGCCCACAACCGGTTACGATTTTCATTTTTTGCCAAAAATGACGATTTCTCAAAATTGGTCGTAAAACTTTTCTAGTTGACGGAATCAATGTTCTTACTTTAGCAAAAAGTTATCTAAGGCCTATAGCTTTATAATAAGATCCATATCCTCGCATAATATGGTCTCAAACGAAAATTACGGGTCAAAAACAAAACAGTGCCCACAACCGGAGACTCTCCCCTAGAAATAAAATATTGTTTTACAACAATTCAATACAATAGATTTATAGATATTAAGTGATGAGAACGTATTTTAGGCAATACTTTTTTAGATATTTCTTTTGACTCTCTGTTAATATTGAGCATTGTGGGCACCTTTCTCCTACACAGACAAAAGTATGAAAGTACACTTCTGCATAAAGAGGATTGAATATGAAATAATTTAGATATAATTATGCATGAATAATGTTTTTATTCATATCATCACTTTGACAAACGAAAGCGTTATTGTATACCTGGATTATTAAGTCCAGTATTTGAAGTGAGATTGAAATAGTTTGCTTGTATTCCAGTAGATGAGGGATAAGAATCAGCATTTCTAACATACGAATATTGTCCGGTTTCAACAGGTGCTGAATATGGACGGGAAGCTTCATTATTCGCATTTTGTTCTAGTGGATTGTAGATTGCACTACGTTTCTTTCGACATGGTGGTGGGTCGCATTCGTGTCCTGTTAGAAGAACAAAAAATTAGTGGTTCATTATTTTGTTAAAACGTATACATTTAGGGGGTAAGACTCTTAAAAAAAATATGAATTTAGGTCATAGATGGGTACAATGTTATTAGTTAAACCTGTTCTACTAAACGAAGTTAGACTAGTAATTGTTTTAGAATAATTATTTCATAATTATTATCGCCAAATAGTAGCCTACGGCGAAGAAAGTAGCGAATTCACTAATAGGGTGCAAGGCCTGAAATGTATGATAACAAATGATATAAATTTGACTTGAGATCATGAAAATTTCACTTTAGTTTCACCTTTAATTTCTGATGACATAAGAAAAAACCACAAAAAAAAGCTCGTTCAAAATATGAAGTTCTGAGGTATTTGAAATAATAACTTTCAAAGATATATGTAGCTAAGAAACAAAATAATCAAAAGCAATTGCCCAAACTTCCATTTCTTGTTATCAAGCTTATGTTGTGTCTCATATCTGAATCTTTATGACATTTCCAATCCACATTTTACTTATTGGTAGTGAAAACTTATTATTCTAAGAATGTGAATGCACTATAAATAAATATAGCAAATGAGAGGTCAAAATACAAAAATTTTTAAGAGCATAGGCTTAAGTATATTATGATGCATTTCTAAAAATATTGTGTTGTCTAGATATGGGCGTTTCTTATGTTTTCGCGATTAAACATTTAGCTACTGATTTTTAGTATTTATCTGAATCTGTGGCTAAAGTTTCATCTCTTTCTGATACTCCTCAATAATTTTTTGAGTGCATCCTCTGTCAACTCTCTGGGGACAGGAAATATTTTTTTTCATTGAACACATTGTTCTATTCGAGGAGACTAGTTCGTTTTGAGACTATGAAAGTGAATAATGAGTGATTTTTTAGTTTAAATAAATGAGAAAACTTACCAATGACGACGATGTTAATATGAACCTTTTCTTTTCCCATAGCTGAAACCTGGCGATATTAGTCCGGTAAAAAACTGTAACAAAAAGTACATGTTAATACTCAAGTAACATTTTATCACATGCAGTAATATTGATTATTATTTTTTATATTGAAGAGGACAAACCTTTATTATTTTATAATTTATTTAGAGCACTCTTGTTTCTTCGGAATAGAAACTGAAGAAAAAGTGTTAAATTATGTGCCTCTTTTAACACGTATATTGTTAAGAAAACAAGAAGATTATTCAAGTACCAAAGAATCCGGAAATTGCGTATAGAATCTTCAAGGTTTCAAAAGATTCTTATTTTTCTTAACTCTGTTCAAACAATTATAAGGTAATATTTTGAAAGCGGAAACAGCCTACGTTTTGTTAACAATATCTCAATATGGCCTTCATATATTGTTTCAATAGAGATAAAAATGCTACACCATCAGGTGGTTTCATTAAACTTGTATATGTTTTACTTTTTTTATTTTTATAACTGTTTGAATTATCATATAAAGTCCTTATTATTTGTTTACCTGTCAATTAGTTTTCCACTACTGAATTAGGAAATATTTCGTGTAATCGAATTAGGAATTTTCGAATAATCTTCTGTGGCTCACTTTTCCCCAATCAAATCTGTCAAATTTCGCTAGTATTTCGTAAAATTTTCCTAATTTTGATTTAGAGAGATTTTCAATATCTCTTGCATAAGGAAAAAGCTATACAATTGAAATAACTTTCTTTTATAGGCACATTATTTTATACCTATTCAATATGATGCTTATTCAAGGCAAACAATTTCCACAAAGTATGAGAAATAACTGCAATTCTCTATGGAAAATAAAGAGAATATACAAGAACCAGAAATGAAAAAATCAAAAACAGAACTCTGATGAAAAGTAGCGCAAGAGGATCCTGAATATGCTTAATTAATTATTGTATTGATCCATATTGTTTTCATATTGATTTGTTATAGTTCTAAGATTGTAAAAAATTCTTCTTTTTTCTTAACAAATACTGATCAAAATTTTGAAAAAATGACGAAGATATTCCTAATCAGGTTTTTTTGGACCTGTTGAACAAAATGCATCTCGGGGACATATTAGTGCATACCCACAGAAGTGTTAGTGGAGACTTGCTTAATAAAAATGTATTACTCCAGCATAAGGATGAAAATAAAAAAATCAACGCAATTCGCTAAGAAACTTTTTTTTGAGAAAGGGATTTCGTGTTCAAATAAAATCCCTTTTTGCTAGCAGTACTAATCCTATTTATAATGAAAATAGCGATAAACGAGATTAAGAACGTTGCTTTGAAATTCATTCTTTAAAATAAGAATAATAAAATTTGTATTTCAATGCCCGTAAGAACTAGGGAAATGTGAGTATAATTTGTATAATTAGTCGCAGATGCTTAACATATACATTAGGACTTGTTTTATCTGTTGTTTGCAATATAAGAAACTGAATGTGAATAAATACAAGAGTATTAAATTTAAAAATGATCGAAATATTATAATCAAAGCACTTTTTGTGACAGAAAGTTTGGGTACATTTTCTTTGACAGGTTGAAATTCATACTTCATTTCAAAAACTATTATCTGCGCAGAATTAACTATTTAAATTGAATTCAAAAGCACAATAGAATACTAAGTAATTGTTCAATATTAAAAAAAATTCACTCGTGCGAGCAACATTTTTGTAAGCCAAAAGCTTGAGATTTGGCGTCAGCCTTCATTTGTTATAAGGTGCAACTTCAGATTACATTAGATATACAATGGAATGCAATGAAATAACTCTAGATTGAGCTTTGAGGATTTTTCAGAGTAGGATTTATCCTTAATTTTATGATTTATTCAAATTTTTTGAATGTCTTTTCTAGATTTGGCAAAGACTTGAACTCAAGATTTCAAAATGTTGATCCTGCTGAAAGTGAAATTTGCTAATATTTGAATGTATTCTACTTACAACGTCGTCGATTCAGTTTCTGCACAGATATTCGTCTTTGAAGTAAAGGATGAATATTGTAACGGTTCAACGAAATGTACCCAAATTTGATGTTGCTAGTATAGGTTAATATTATCCACCCACTTTCTAACGATAAAACTCACCTGGTGGAAGGTCTTCTGCGCTGATGAAATGTGTCTGACTGGGTGACACTGACAACACTACCAGTCTTATAAACTATGCGATTTCCTTATTTACTTCCTTTATTTGCCAGAAAAACATTTTTCAGGTCGAATAGAAAAACACTGTGAAATCAAAGCAATGAAACTAGAACATATTTGATCAAAATCATTTTTATTTTTGAAATAGCTTACTATAACCTCGCTTCAAGGATCACTTTCGTCCCACTAGCGACTTTAAGAAAATGTAATGTAACCTATTTAATACGTTAGTTTTAATTCACAAATGGCTATCATTTCTGGACAAATACAAACTCAGTACCAATAGTTTTAAAAACTATACATAAATTATCTTGTTATTATCATTATTACGAAATATTATTTGCCTATCCAGAGTTCTCAAGTTTTAATTTTTTTTTTTCGTGAATAAAACTTGTAACAAACCAGAAAGTTTTTTAGGTTTGTTATGTGAAATTAGCATAATAACCTCTGAATGTTCACTGTATCTTGTTTCGTCAGCTGTCGTATCTTGACATTAAATTTTGAAAATAGATTTGATTTTCTAAACCAATCAGGAATGGAGATTCAGTGCAAGGGAGAAAAGTTTCACCAGACTTCCACGATAGGTGGAAGGGTTTCTGGTGTTATTTAAAATTTTAACTTCACTAAGACTTTTTTAGTTAGTCAGAAATATGGAGAAATGAAATAAGTTTAAATAAAAGTTTCAGAAAACCTCCGCTAATACAACGTATTTACAAGTGAGTGCTTCAAAGTGGAAAAACAAGAATTATTTACACACTCAATCTATTTCACCTTACTTTACTCCCATAAAAAATAATCTCTTGAATCTATACACACACAGAAACTGTGATCTAGATAGGATTTTTCTGACAATTCTGTTAGTGGAATATTTTTATTAGGATATACTTCCGAAAGGTCACTCAAGAATTTTGACTTGAAACTTGGCCTAGAGATTCCTTTTAGATCTTAGTTAGACGCACTAGCAAGATTTTTGGCGCAGATTAATATAAATCAAGTAATTAATAATTTTGCTATTTTTAAAAATTAGTTTTTTTTTAATCTCGAAAAATATTGATTTTGGAAAAAAATATTTCTCACAGAAGTGGTAGATCTCGTCAAAGCACATTTTCTTCCTATACTTTTCCTCTAAAGCAGATATTTTACGAGAAAAATGACAAATGAATTTTCAGATTTTTTTATGGAAAATGGGGCATTGAAAAAGGGGTTGGCCTTTGGGAAAGGGATTTGGCGTGAGTGCGTCGAGAGGGTGTGGTTCATATCCACTCACACCGACCCCCTTTTCCAGCGGCCGAATAAAAATCACACGTCCAAATCTTGGGCCTTTTAAATGGCCCACACCTCCTCCCACAACTCATGCTGAACCCCTTTTCCAACACAAAATCGGAAAAGTAATTTTTGTCATTTTCATCGAAAAATATTAATTTTAGAACAAAAGTATAATGTAATGAATTCTTATTTTCATTTAAGGTGCACTTTAGAACATGAAATTTCGTTAAGAATTATAATTTTTGCTTTATGGCAGGTAGTTTCCGTAACGGATTATAATTTGTCTTGAAACAAGGCATTTTTCAAGGAGAATAGAAAGTTGAAAAAAAAATTCAAATTCTGATTTAGTAGAATGAAATTGAAAAAAATCCTGTTTATAAGCTTGGGATTGGAACAGCACAGGAAAACGCTCTTGTTAAATTTGTTGCCGCTTAAATTTCAATGGTCTCAAGAGAAGAATGTTCATTCTCATATTTGCAACCTTGAATATAGGTTTACATTTGAGGAAAATTCATCATTTAAAATCTGAATTTTGGCTCACTTCGAGATTCGTAGATTGTCTAAGTCGTGTATTGTCTACAAAAAAGTCATAATCATTTCCTGGTTTTCATACGGTTCGAAAAAAACAGTTCCCTAGTTATTAGAATTACAAAACGAAAATTTCACAATATGAAAATTTTTCAAATGAACTAATTTATTACCCAGAAACAGGATTATTTGTTATGACTTCAGTTGCGATTTTGATATCATATTTTAGATTTGCTGCACTTTACTTAAAATTCTAATTTTTTATAAAACCTACAAACGAGAATTTGGAGTCCTACTAAAATAAAACGTGTTTGAATTATATATTGCTTGCGATTCGTTACAAGGCGATTAATTACAAGATGTAAATTATTATTATTTCAAATTGCAAATTGACAAATATCAAATGCTTTCAAACATTTGGTATTTGTCGAATGTTATTCAAAATCAGGTGAATCGAGTTTTCCACTAATCTTAAGATGCTCACATTTTTATAATTTAATGATTAGAATTTAATTTTTGTATAATGAAATTTCATCAAATTAGGTTCTGAAGGATTAGTGCGAAATTCTGGTTCAAATTGTTCAGAACACATGAAACCATTTATATTAGTTATAATTTTTTTTTTGAAATTCACCTGTTGTGTTGAAAATGCATATTTTTTTGTTTAAAAATTCTACTATTTTGTAGAAGATTCGTATTTTGGCCTGAAAATTAAACTATTCGATAGTTAATTCGAGTATTCAGTTAATAAATCATTTAGAGAATTTATTAGAGAATTTAGAGAATTTAGAGAATTCAGCTATTTTGTGAAAAACTAAAATATTTTTTACAAACTTTGTCCTTTTTGATAGAATTCAACTGTTTTCAATGAAATTTTGTTGTTGTTGTTGTTGCGACATCAACTATTACATTTTTCGTTAATTTATGATAGATGATAATTCTTTTATGATAGAAAATTCCACTACTTAGTTAAAAGCTAAACTTCTTTGTCAAAAATTCATCTTATGTTCTACTTTTCAATTGCCTTGTTCTTGATTAATTCAAATTGCCCTCAGAAAATATGAAGCAATAATATCCAAAGCGGAAGATTTAAGTGTAAATAAAAATTTTTTTAAATGCTTGAAAAGATAATATTTCGTGATTTTATATTTTATTTTGTCTTCGCTACTTTTCGCTTCAATGCGAACTGAATTAATAGAACATAATAAGAAAATCCAACTGTCAATCGTTGAAAGCTAATTCTTTCTAATCGAAAAGTCTGCAATCGTATTTTTGGTGTAAGATTCACCTCTTTCAGTGACTGATTCTACATTTCGCACATTTCTCAAGGAAAACCCGACCTGGATGAAGCCCATTCAAAAAAGGACATTGGAAGACGTAATTGAGCATCTTTTGGCATCCAGTCATACCCACAGACAACGGATCACTTCGAGAAGAACACATGTTGTTATCGGTCAGGTATTTTCAAAATCTTGTTTTGAATTAGGTCGAGTAATTAAGCCCTTTGAATCGCATTTTTTTAATATGGCGTATGCATGATTTAGCGAGACTGTGAGTCGGAATTACATGAGTGAGAACTGTGGAAATCGAAAAGAAATCGTCCGCTAGTTTAGGTATTTGGTCGACCATCAAATTATATTTCCAAAAATCCCTGAGATATTTTGCAATGAAATAATTAATCTTTGATGAATTAAATTTTTCTGAATGCTTGTTTCTGAATTCGAAGAGAAAGACGATGGCGTTACTTCGATCCCCATCTGATAGGCGTAACGAGTTACCTCAAGTTTTAAAATATTTCCCAAAAATTAGTGATAGCTTCAATCATTTTTAAGAATATTCAGAAGTTGCGCACAATTCTGACAATAATTCAAAAAGATTTAAAAAATTCGAAAACGAAATGTAGATTCTTAAGGATTTCTCTGAACAAAAAATGTAATAGTTTTTGAAAATTTGGAAGGGTTTCAAGGTGATGCAAATATTATCTTTAGATACGTACGTACGTTTCAACACTACTGTGTGTCTTTTTCAAGCAAACCTAAATTAAAATTAAATATTATAAAAATATACAAATCTATAGACCAAACAACATTTTTTTCCAATAAATATAAACAAGGGTTTAAACAATTACCTGTATTATTACGGAGTGAAACATTTGAAACGAGTTCTTCTCTTGGTGTAAGAACATGTAAGACAATAAGTCAAATATTAGTGTCAATTTCAATGTCAAAACATTTTTAAAAACCATGAAGACTAATTTTTAGAAGCACAAAAATTCAAGGGGACTTGAATCAAACCACTACATTTTTAATAGTATTTAAATGATTATTAGAGTCATATATGATCACAGTACAGGACGTAGGAACAACAAGGAATGACAAGCAAATTTATCTAAAAGCAAATATACAACCATCGATGACCTTTAAGTATGTAAATTGAGAACTGAAATTGAGGAAAGCGCCAAGTGTGGAAATTTTGAATCCTTCAAATATAATAAAACTCCAGTAAAATCATCGTATAATACTTTGGTGAATTTTATTTACATTCAAAATTTCAGTCTATATATTTATAATAGATATACTTTGTGATACTTATTAATAAAAATAGACTCAATAATTTTCCTTTTATAAGTATTTTTTTCTCTAGCTGAAATTTTTATATTATTAATGTTGAAATCAAAATAATGATCAAATTTTCACGCGTGTTGTGATAATCCTGCGTATAAAAATTACCAACTGTACACTACCTTTTATGTTTAACGACTCTAGTTTTCAATCTTCTACCGGTTTCTCCAATATAAACTTATTACCACAACATTAAGATACACGACTCCAGATAAATTTTCAAAGCTATCTCTATCTTTCTTACTCAACAAATATCGAACAAGCGAGTTATTATTTTTAAAATAAATATTAATATTAAATTTTTTTAAAAGAATTTCTCAACCGCTGAGAGAGACCTTGAACATAAGGTAATGTATGCAAGTCTATAATCAGAACTATTGTGAGTATCAAGCCATCTTTTTTTTCTACTAAATGTATCATAAATCTCATGAATTCTTTCTTTCATAATATTATTTATTAAAGAAAGCGGATAATTGTTATTTAAGAGAGTGATTTTCAATTGATCTGCCCGACCAAGAAGGCTTTTTGAACCAATTTGTTATTAAATCACCAGTTTGTGTTTTTATAATATGTAAATCAAGATAATTAATGGTATTATTGAGTTCAATTTGATGTGTAAAATTTATAGAGTCTTCTATACTGTTAAAAATACTTATGAAAACATCAATTTTTTTAGTCGGAATAATAGTCAAAATATCGTCAACGTACCGTTTATAAAAAATAGGTGTAAAATCTAACTTACTAAAGGCCCTTTCTTCTAGATCTTCTAAACAAAATTTGATACTATTGGAGATAAAGGGGAGCCAATTGGGCAACCCGATAGTTGTTTATAATATTTATCATTAAACAAAAAAACCATGTTGTTAAAAACTAATCGGGTAGCTGTAAGAAATTCATTCTTTGTTATTTTTGTTAAATTTGGATGAAGATTTAATTTTTCTTCTATACACTCTAAAGCAATATCCAATAGAATACTATCGAACATTGCAACAACATCTAAGGAGACTAAAGAATGTGTTGATGGTACTTTAACATTATTGAGCAACTCTTTTAAATCCTAACTATTTTTAATGAATGTATTAGCTTAACCTGAGACAGGTTTTAAAACATTTGAGATGAATCTGGCCAAATTATAAGTAGGAGACCCTACTGTGGAAACAATTAACCTCCATTTTAAACTAGGCTTGTGGATTTTTGGAAGCGCACAAGCTTTTGCCACTACACTATTGTGAGATTTTAATTTATTAGAAGTTTCTTAATTTATTAGTTTTTCTCTCTCTCATCTATTAAAAATTTCATTAGTTTTTGCCTCTATGGTCGGAACAAGACTTGTCTTTACATTTTTATATAATAATTCATTATTGAGAATATTTTCAATGGTTTTATTATAGTCATCTCTATTAGCTGAAATTGTTTTATTTCCTTCATCAGCCTTTAAAAAAAGCACGTCTTTATGTTCATTTTGAAAATTACCTACAAGTTTAGCTTGTTTCTCAAGATTTTTAAATTTGTTTATTTTTGAATTATTTGAAATTATATTTGTAACAATTTTCCTAACAGGCAACTTTTTATCTTCAGACTGGAAACCTTTTATACATCCTTCAACACTAGCAACAATATTATTAACTGGAATTCTATTAACATCAAACGGAACACCAAAATTATCACCTAGAGCTAAAGTTTCTGCTACTTCATTTGAAATCTCAACATTTGATAAATTCTTAAAACAATTCTTTAGTCTAAAATATCTAATTTTACATTGTAAAGCTGAATTTCTATTCCTAACTAAGTATTTAAGTAACTAAGTATTTAAAGTACCATCTGTTATAACTCGTTGTAAACGATATTTCATATAATTTAGAGACTTTCCAATTTTATGAATATTTTTGGATAGCTTTTCAATTTCTATTTTTAAAATTTTAGATTCAAAATAAGATATAGTATTATAAAATGTCGGTAATAGATTATCATTTAAATCATGCAACTTAAAATTATTCATACAGTGTTGTATGTGAGCACATTTCAAATAGATTATTTTAAACGTGAAAGAAGTTAAGTTGAATAGATTAGGTTTGTTCATAGTTCTTGTTTTCCCACTTAGGAACAGTAGTTTGTAACTACGTCATATCTTTAGAGGTGATATGTGATCTATATTTCCGAGACTTTCCGGATTCATGAACTTTTTCACGGTCATT
>CAKNXH010080728.1:0-12296 GCA_932178445.1 Andricus quercusramuli | reverse complement strand
TGCTCGCTGATTCGGAAGGTCGCGGCTTAGGAGAAGGGAGGTAAGGGATTGATGAGGAAACACTGAATACTCCAAGTGATTTCTTTATACAATTCCTTTGGCTGGAATTTTTATTATACTCCTTTTTTTATAACTTTTAGTGATTGACCAAACTCCTAACTTTCCATGGTCAGGACTACTTGAAGCTGTGTTGGAGACTTACGTCGCTCATTCTTCTCCAACCCACTACAATGTAAGAGATTAAGAATGCCAATGTAGTGGCTTCAAATTGGACCTGATTTTTTTTTGAAATTTTTAGGTTTGTGCCAGAAATTTTGTTAGTTAATCTGTGATGTGTCAGCAAATTTCGTGTATCTCTATTCAGACTTTCAACCCGTTTTCATACGGGTGCTCATCTGAATAAGATTGAGAAACGCTGGGCACAGTAAGATCACGAATTAAGTATCAATATCTTTGATAGGAAAATCCATGGCACCTTAGGAATTAGTAAAATTCCCGACATAGGCCCATGAATTTTTCAGACTCAAGGACTATAGATCACTAAAAGGTAGATCATTTCTTTTTCAAAAATAATATTGGTGTTGATTTAAAGGCCCAGGATAAGGTTTCACCCATTTGATTTCAAAACATAATAGGAAAATGAGACAAAATTTTGTACGGTAAACACAGCACTATGGTTTGCACAAAATAGCGTCTTATTTGTAGCTTCGTTTAGATTTGAGTTTTAGTTAATAAATTAACTTTAGTGTTAAGATGAACTCACTGCTTCGATAGGACTTATAGTTTTATTTATAATAAAAGTTAAAATTTTAAATCTATATTCTGCATGGCGTAGCGTGGAGAAGTGAATTTGGAGGGGATAAAAACAATAGATAATTGATTAATTATTGATGAGTGAATGTTTGCGCAGCGTGAATAGTGATTTACTCTTTTATTAGTATATGTTTTGCTAATACTTTTGTCGCTGAAGTTGAAAAACCTGGAGAAATGTTAATAACAATATCATTGTTTGAATAATTTGTTTATTGCAAAAATGGAAAAAGCACCCAGAGACATGTTAGTGAGGAATCTTCCTATATTCTTAAAATTAATTTCGTGCGGAAAATGACTAACTTGAATTATTTCTCAACTTGCCTTAAATTCTTACAGATTCTTTCTTGACAATTTTCGTCATCTTAAGATAATATTTGTATTATCTTGAAACCCTTGAAAATTCTTGAAAAGCTTCTGCATTTTCAGTTCGGGAACATCTTTAACAATCTCCATTTCGTTTTCGAATTTTTGAAACCTTTTTGAATTATTTTCAAAACGGGATGGGCTAGTCGTTCTGAAAATTCGGGACGACTAGCCAAGCTTCTGAAAAATACTTGACTACTTATTCCGAATTTCGGGACTACGGGACACTTTGTTAAAAATTTTCCTAGGTATACACTTAAACAAATCACCACAGAAAATAAAATTTTTCAAATAATTAAAATTTGTTCAAACACTTAAAAGTATTAGAAAACAAATCAGTACCTAAACATATTATAATCTTCGAAAATTTGTTCAGATAAAATGTTTCTCGAGCTTTTTCAGGTAAAATATATATTTAAGCAAACACGTATTATTTAAAGAATTTAAAAATTACTTAAACAAATTATTTCATTGTAATCATAATTTAAAGTATTCATAACGTCTGGAAAATACGTTAATAAGCCGAAATAATGCATCAAATTCAAATATTTTGTTAAAGCTTCTTCGGCTTGAACCAACACATTCTCATAATGTATCTCGTGCTTCAAACTCGATTTTGTCCACAATGCGAAATTTTCTACATTATATGTTCAACATTATTATTCCAAACGTATATTATATTTATTTCTGTAAGTTGGCTTGTGATTGCTTATTTAGATATGATAAAATAAAGTACGACTTCAATCTATCATGATTAATTTGATATTTGTTTCATATTTTGCATTAAATTTCATCTTCAGCTACCCTGAAAAGTATATCATTTCAATGAATTTATATTATTACAATTCATGATATGCATTGATATTAAAAACAGACGTATTCTCCTTGTCTTTTTTTTATAATTAAAAAATTGCTCATCATATAAAAAAACAATTTTGTTATTATGCACTTTATTGCAACTTGTGTCGCTTTTCCTTATATTTAATTTGTTCATGTTCAATGTTATTTTTGACGATTTGAACCAAAAATATGCATCCTAGCGTAAAGTGGTTCTAAGAAAATTTGTGAATGCAATTTAGACGAAAACTTGTGTTAGAGAAAATGTTATTGTAGGGTGTATCGTTTTTCCACAAAGTTAATTTTTTATTTTGAATGTATTTTTCTAACAAAAGTTTATCATAAATTTGTAGATCTTTTCTGGTTGCACAACTTTTGTCTATTCATCTTTTTTCGTGCCTTGTGTCATTTTCAAAACAAAAAAAAATTGTATTGTTCACGATTGAAACAAAAATTACGTATCCTATCAAAAAATGATTAACGACAAATTTGTAGCTCTTTTCTGAGTGAACAACTTTTGTTCATTAATTTTTTCCATCGTTTGTGTCGTTTGTCCAAAAATTTAGTTTACTTTATTCTCAAATCAGTTTTTTTTACAAATGAAACAAAAACTACGCTTTCAATCATAAAGTGTTTATTAACAAAGTTGTTTTTTTTAGTTTAAAATTTTTGTTCCCTCATCTTTTCTTATATCCTGCATAGTTTGACAGCAAAATGGAATTTTCGAGTTTTCATTATTTCTTTGTACGATACAAATTTGAACTTTCGATTTTGCAAGAAAATTAAAAAAGTCTTATAAAAATATTGTGGAGTGTACGAAAAAAACATTTTTTTTTCTCTTGAATTTGTCTCATATCGTGCGTTGTTTGGCTTAGCATTTCATTTTTTATTGTTTTTTGGAATTTTGTAAATGCTATAACTCCGGTTATTTTTCATCTATCAAAAAATTGATTAGAACATTTTGTTCGTATTTTTGGAAACTATTAATATCCGACCATGGGACGAAATTTACATTCATTTTAGAACACTCAAAGAGTATACCAAAGCCTACTCTAATTAATACGTTGATTCTTTTCAAAGTTATCGTGCTAAGAAACTAAAAATCTACAGACTAACAGACAGACATTTTGTAAAAACCTGTTTTTTGGGTTCAAGAAGTCTCAAAAAGTGGAAATTTGACAAAAACGAGGGGGGTGGAGGGTCAATTTTGGCACAAATATAATACCACGAAGAAGTCAACTACCGAAGTCAAATACCTTTTTCATATTATTGCCACTAAAGGCCTTTAAAATTAATCAACCTTGAAATTCTTTAGAATTGGGTGCGTTTTCCTTTAACTATCTCCATTTTCAGCGAATTTTCGAAGTGTGCCCACAACCGGTTACGATTTTCATTTTTTGCCAAAAATGACGATTTCTCAAAATTGGTCATAAAACTTTTCTAGTTGACGGAATCAATGTTCTTACTTTAGCAAAAAGTTATCTAAGGCCTATAGCTTTATAATAAGATCCATATCCTCGCATAATATGGTCTCAAACGAAAATTACGGGTCAAAAACAAAACAGTGCCCACAACCGGAGACTCTCCCCTAGAAATAAAATTGTTGTACAACAATTCAATACAATAGATTCATAGATATCAAGTAATGATAACGTATTTTAGGCAATACTTTTTTAGATATTGCTTTTGACTCTCTGTTAATATTGAGCATTGTGGGCACCTTTCTCTTGCACAGACAAAAGTATGAAAGTACACTTCTGCATAAAGAGGATTGAATATGAAATAATTTAGATATAATTATGCATGAATAATGTTTTTAATCATATCATCACTTTGACAAACGAAAGTGTTATTGTATACCTGGATTATTAAGTCCAGTATTTGAAGTGAGATTGAAATAGTTTGCTTGTATTCCAGTAGATGAGGGATAAGAATCAGCATTTCTAACATACGAATATTGTCCGGTTTCAACAGGTGCTGAATATGGACGGGAAGCTTCATTATTCGCATTTTGTTCTAGTGGATTGTAGATTGCACTACGTTTCTTTCGACATGGTGGTGGGTCGCATTCGTGTCCTGTTAGAAGAACAAAAAATTAGTGGTTCATTATTTTGTTAAAACGTATACATTTAGGGGGTAAGACTCTTAAAAAAAATATGAATTTAGGTCATAGATGGGTACAATGTTATTAGTTAAACCTGTTCTACTAAACGAAGTTAGACTAGTAATTGTTTTAGAATAATTATTTCATAATTATTATCGCCAAATAGTAGCCTACGGCGAAGAAAGTAGCGAATTCACTAATAGGGTGCAAGGCCTGAAATGTATGATAACAAATGATATAAATTTGACTTGAGATCATGAAAATTTCACTTTAGTTTCACCTTTAATTTCTAATGACATAAGAAAAAACCACAAAAAAAAAAGCTCGTTCAAAATATGAAGTTCTGAGGTATTTGAAATAATAACTTTCAAAGATATATGTAGCTAAGAAACAAAATAATCAAAAGCAATTGCCCAAACTTCCATTTCTTGTTATCAAGCTTATGTTGTGTCTCATATCTGAATCTTTATGACATTTCCAAACCACATTTTACTTATTGGTAGTGAAAAATTATTATTCTAAGAATGTGAATGCACTATAAATAAATATAGCAAATGAGAGGTCAAAATACAAAAATTTTTAAGAGCATAGGCTTAAGTATATTATGATGCATTTCTAAAAATATTGTGTTGTCTAGATATGGGCGTTTCTTATGTTTTCGCGATTAAACATTTAGCTACTGATTTTTAGTATTTATCTGAATCTGTGGCTAAAGTTTCATCTCTTTCTGATACTCCTCAATAATTTTTTGAGTGCATCCTCTGTCAACTCTCTGGGGACAGGAAATATTTTTTTTCATTGAACACATTGTTCTATTCGAGGAGACTAGTTCGTTTTGAGACTATGAAAGTGAATAATGAGTGATTTTTTAGTTTAAATAAATGAGAAAACTTACCAATGACGACGATGTTAATATGAACCTTTTCTTTTCCCATAGCTGAAACCTGGCGATATTAGTCCGGTAAAAAACTGTAACAAAAAGTACATGTTCTTACTCAGTTGACATTGTATTACCTGCAGTAATATTGATTATAATTTTTTATATTGAAGAGGACGAACCTTTATAATTTTATAATTTGTTTAGAGCACTCTTGTTTCTTCGGAATAGAAACTGAAGAAAAAGTGTTAAATTATGTGCCTCTTTTAACACGTATATTGTTAAGAAAACAAGAAGATTATTCAAGTACCAAAGAATCCGGAAATTGCGTATAGAATCTTCAAGGTTTCAAAAGATTCTTATTTTTCTTAACTCTGTTCAAACAATTATAAGGTAATATTTTGAAAGCGGAAACAGCCTACGTTTTGTTAACAATATCTCAATATGGCCTTCATATATTGTTTCAATAGAGATAAAAATGCTACACCATCAGGTGGTTTCATTAAACTTGTATATGTTTTACTTTTTTTATTTTTATAACTGTTTGAATTATCATATAAAGTCCTTATTATTTGTTTACCTGTCAATTAGTTTTCCACTACTGAATTAGGAAATATTTCGTGTAATCGAATTAGGAATTTTCGAATAATCTTCTGTGGCTCACTTTTCCCCAATCAAATCTGTCAAATTTCGCTAGTATTTCGTAAAATTTTCCTAATTTTGATTTAGAGAGATTTTCAATATCTCTTGCATAAGGAAAAAGCTATACAATTGAAATAACTTTCTTTTATAGGCACATTATTTTATACCTATTCAATATGATGCTTATTCAAGGCAAACAATTTCCACAAAGTATGAGAAATAACTGCAATTCTCTATGGAAAATAAAGAGAATATACAAGAACCAGAAATGAAAAAATCAAAAACAGAACTCTGATGAAAAGTAGCGCAAGAGGATCCTGAATATGCTTAATTAATTATTGTATTGATCCATATTGTTTTCATATTGATTTGTTATAGTTCTAAGATTGTAAAAAATTCTTCTTTTTTCTTAACAAATACTGATCAAAATTTTGAAAAAATGACGAAGATATTCCTAATCAGGTTTTTTTGGACCTGTTGAACAAAATGCATCTCGGGGACATATTAGTGCATACCCACAGAAGTGTTAGTGGAGACTTGCTTAATAAAAATGTATTACTCCAGCATAAGGATGAAAATAAAAAAATCAACGCAATTCGCTAAGAAACTTTTTTTTGAGAAAGGGATTTCGTGTTCAAATAAAATCCCTTTTTGCTAGCAGTACTAATCCTATTTATAATGAAAATAGCGATAAACGAGATTAAGAACGTTGCTTTGAAATTCATTCTTTAAAATAAGAATAATAAAATTTGTATTTCAATGCCCGTAAGAACTAGGGAAATGTGAGTATAATTTGTATAATTAGTCGCAGATGCTTAACATATACATTAGGACTCGTTTTATCTGTTGTTTGTAATATAATAAACTGAATGTGAATAAATACAAGAATATTAAATGTAAAAATGATCGAAATATTATAATCAAAGCACTTTTTGTGACAGAAAGTTTGGGTACATTTTCTTTGACAGTTTGAAATTCATACTTCATTTCAAAAACTAATATCTGTGCAGAATTAACTCTTTAAATTGAATTCAAAAGCACGATAGAATACTAAGTAATTGTTCAATATTTATAAAAAATATTGACTCTTGCGAGCAACATTTTTGAAAGCCACAAGCTTAAGATTCGTGATCAGCCTTCATTTGTTATAAGGTGCAACTTCAGATTACATTAGATATACAATGGAATGCAATGAAATAACTCTAGATTGAGCTTTGAGGATTTTTCAGAGTAGGATTTATCCTTAATTTTATGATTTATTCAAATTTTTTGAATGTCTTTTCTAGATTTGGCAAAGACTTGAACTCAAGATTTCAAAATGTTGATCCTGCTGAAAGTGAAATTTGCTAATATTTGAATGTATTCTACTTATAACGTCGTCGATTCAGTTTCTGCACAGATATTCGTCTTTGAAGTAAAGGATGAATATTGTAACGGTTCAACGAAATGTACCCAAATTTGATGTTGCTAGTATAGGTTAATATTATCCACCCACTTTCTAACGATAAAACTCACCTGGTGGAAGGTCTTCTGCGCTGATGAAATGTGTCTGACTGGGTGACACTGACAACACTACCAGTCTTATAAACTATGCGATTTCCTTATTTACTTCCTTTATTTGCCAGAAAAACATTTTTCAGGTCGAATAGAAAAACACTGTGAAATCAAAGCAATGAAACTAGAACATATTTGATCAAAATCATTTTTATTTTTGAAATAGCTTACTATAACCTCGCTTCAAGGATCACTTTCGTCCCACTAGCGACTTTAAGAAAATGTAATGTAACCTATTTAATACGTTAGTTTTAATTCACAAATGGCTATCATTTCTGGACAAATACAAACTCAGTACCAATAGTTTTAAAAACTATACATAAATTATCTTGTTATTATCATTATTACGAAATATTATTTGCCTATCCAGAGTTCTCAAGTTTTAATTTTTTTTTTTCGTGAATAAAACTTGTAACAAACCAGAAAGTTTTTTAGGTTTGTTATGTGAAATTAGCATAATAACCTCTGAATGTTCACTGTATCTTGTTTCGTCAGCTGTCGTATCTTGACATTAACTTTTGAAAATAGATTTGATTTTCTAAACCAATCAGGAATGGAGATTCAGTGCAAGGGAGAAAAGTTTCACCAGACTTCCACGATAGGTGGAAGGTTTTCTGGTGTTATTTAAAATTTTAACTTCACTAAGACTTTTTTAGTTAGTCAGAAATATGGAGAAATGAAATAAGTTTAAATAAAAGTTTCAGAAAACCTCCGCTAATACAACGTATTTACAAGTGAGTGCTTCAAAGTGGAAAAACAAGAATTATTTACACACTCAATCTATTTCACCTTACTTTACTCCCATAAAAAATAATCTCTTGAATCTATACACACACAGAAACTGTGATCTAGATAGGATTTTTCTGACAATTCTGTTAGTGGAATATTTTTATTAGGATATACTTCCGAAAGGTCACTCAAGAATTTTGACTTGAAACTTGGCCTAGAGATTCCTTTTAGATCTTAGTTAGATGCACTAGCAAGATTTTTGGCGCAGATTAATATAAATCAAGTAATTAATAATTTTGCTATTTTTAAAAATTAGTTTTTTTTTTTAATCTCGAAAAATATTGATTTTGGAAAAAAATATTTCTCACAGAAGTGGTAGATCTCGTCAAAGCACATTTTCTTCCTATACTTTTCCTCTAAAGCAGATATTTTACGAGAAAAATGACAAATGAATTTTCAGATTTTTTTATGGAAAATGGGGCATTGGAAAAGGGGTTGGCCTTTGGGAAAGGGATTTGGCGTGAGTGCGTGGAGAGGGTGTGGTTCATATCCACTCACACCGACCCCCTTTTCCAGCGGCCGAATAAAAATCACACGTCCAAATCTTGGGCCTTTTAAATGGCCCACACCTCTTCCCACAACTCATGCTGAACCCCTTTTCCAACACAAAATCGGAAAATTAATTTTTGTCATTTTCATCGAAAAATATTAATTTTAGAACAAAAGTATAATGTAATGAATTCTTATTTTCATTTAAGGTGCACTTTAGAACATGAAATTTCGTTAAGAATTATAATTTTTGCTTTATGGCAGGTAGTTTCCGTAACGGATTATAATTTGTCTTGAAACAAGGCATTTTTCAAGGAGAATAGAAAGTTGAAAAAAAAATTCAAATTCTGATTTAGTAGAATGAAATTGAAAAAAATCCTGTTTATAAGCTTGGGATTGGAACAGCACAGGAAAACGCTCTTGTTAAATTTGTTGCCGCTTAAATTTCAATGGTCTCAAGAGAAGAATGTTCATTCTCATATTTGCAACCTTGAATATAGGTTTACATTTGAGGAAAATTCATCATTTAAAATCTGAATTTTGGCTCACTTCGAGATTCGTAGATTGTCTAAGTCGTGTATTGTCTACAAAAAAGTCATAATCATTTCCTGGTTTTCATACGGTTCGAAAAAAACAGTTCCCTAGTTATTAGAATTACAAAACGAAAATTTCACAACATGAAAATTTTTCAAATGAACTAATTTATCACCCAGAAACAGGATTATTTGTTATGACTTCAGTTGCGATTTTGATATCATATTTTAGATTTGCTGCACTTTACTTAAAATTCTAATTTTTTATAAAACCTACAAACGAGAATTTGGAGTCCTACTAAAATAAAACGTGTTTGAATTATATATTGCTTGCGATTCGTTACAAGGCGATTCATTACAAGATGTAAATTATTATTATTTCAAATTGCAAATTGACAAATATCAAATGCTTTCAAACATTTGGTATTTGTCGAATGTTATTCAAAATCAGGTGAATCGAGTTTTCCACTAATCTTAAGATGCTCACATTTTTATAATTTAATGATTAGAATTTAATTTTTGTATAATGAAATTTCATCAAATTAGGTTCTGAAGGATTAGTGCGAAATTCTGGTTCAAATTGTTCAGAACACATGAAACCATTTATATTAGTTAGCATTTTTTTGTTGAAATTCACCTGTTGTGTTGAAAATGCATATTTTTTTGTTTAAAAATTCTACTATTTTGTAGAAAATTCGTATTTTAGCCTGAAAATTAAACTATTCGATAGTTAATTCGAGTATTCAGTTAATAAATCATTTAGAGAATTTATTAGAGAATTTAGAGAATTTAGAGAATTCAGCTATTTTGTGAAAAACTAAAATATTTTTTACAAACTTTGTCCTTTTTGATAGAATTCAACTGTTTTCAATGAAATTTTGTTGTTGTTGTTGTTGCGACATCAACTATTACATTTTTCGTTAATTTATGATAGATGATAATTCTTTTATGATAGAAAATTCCACTACTTAGTTAAAAGCTAAACTTCTTTGTCAAAAATTCATCTTATGTTCTACTTTTCAATTGCCTTGTTCTTGATTAATTCAAATTGCCCTCAGAAAATATGAAGCAATAATATCCAAAGCGGAAGATTTAAGTGTAAATAAAAATTTTTTTAAATGCTTGAAAAGATAATATTTCGTGATTTTATATTTTATTTTGTCTTCGCTACTTTTCGCTTCAATGCGAACTGAATTAATAGAACATAATAAGAAAATCCAACTGTCAATCGTTGAAAGCTAATTCTTTCTAATCGAAAAGTCTGCAATCGTATTTTTGGTGTAAGATTCACCTCTTTCAGTGACTGATTCTACATTTCGCACATTTCTCAAGGAAAACCCGACCTGGATGAAGCCCATTCAAAAAAGGACATTGGAAGACGTAATTGAGCATCTTTTGGCATCCAGTCATACCCACAGACAACGGATCACTTCGAGAAGAACACATGTTGTTATCGGTCAGGTATTTTCAAAATAGTGATTTGTAATTGATTTAGATTATCTTCTCTGAATTTTATATCATTTAACTTAACACATCTGTCGGTTAATCCTTTAATTAAACCAATTTTATTACAGAAGGGATGATGGGAATTGTAATTCATGTATCTGCCCGACCAAGAAGGCTTTTTGAACCAATTTGTTATTAAATCACCAGTTCGTGTTGTTATAATATGTAAATCAAGATAATTAATGCTATTATTGAGTTCAATTTGATGTGTAAAATTTATAGAGTCTTCTATACTGTTAAAAATACCTATGAAAACATCAATTTTTCTAGTCGGAATAATAGTCAAAATATCGTCAACGTACCGTTTATAAAAAATAGGTGTAAAATCTAACTTACTAAAGGCCCTTTCTTCTAGATCTTCTAAACAAAATTTGATACTATTGGAGATAAAGGGGAGCCAATTGGGCAACCCGATAGTTGTTTATAATATTTATCATTAAACAAAAAAACCATGTTGTTAAAAACTAATCGGGTAGCTGTAAGAAATTCATTCTTTGTTATTTTTGTTAAATTTGGATGAAGATTTAATTTTTCTTCTATACACTCTAAAGCAATATCCAATAGAATACTATCGAACATTGCAACAACATCTAAGGAGACTAAAGAATGTGTTGATGGTACTTTAACATTATTGAGCAACTCTTTTAAATCCTAACTATTTTTAATGAATGTATTAGCTTAACCTGAGACAGGTTTTAAAACATTTGAGATGAATCTGGCCAAATTATAAGTAGGAGACCCTACTGTGGAAACAATTAACCTCCATTTTAAACTAGGCTTGTGGATTTTTGGAAGCGCACAAGCTTTTGCCACTACACTATTGTGAGATTTTAATTTATTAGAAGTTTCTTAATTTATTAGTTTTTCTCTCTCTCACCTATTAAAAATTTCATTAGTTTTTGCCTCTATGGTCGGAACAAGACTTGTCTTTACATTTTTATATAATAATTCATTATTGAGAATATTTTCAATGGTTTTATTATAGTCATCTCTATTAGCTGAAATCGTTTTATTTCCTTCATCAGCCTTTAAAAAAAGCACGTCTTTATGTTCATTTTGAAAATTACCTAAAAGTTTAGCTTGTTTCTCAAGATTTTTAAATTTGTTTATTTTTGAATTATTTGAAATTATATTTGTAACAATTTTCCTAACAGGCAACTTTTTATCTTCAGACTGGAAACCTTTTATACATCCTTCAACACTAGCAACAATATTATTAACTGGAATTCTATTAACATCAAACGGAACACCAAAATTATCACCTAGAGCTAAAGTTTCTGCTACTTCATTTGGAATCTCAACATTTGATAAATTCTTAAAACAATTCTTTAGTCTAAAATATCTAATTTTACTTTGTAAAGCTGAATTTCTATTCCTAACTAAGTATTTAAGTAACTAAGTATTTAAAGTACCATCTGTTATAACTCGTTGTAAACGATATTTCATATAATTTAGAGACTTTCCAATTTTATGAATATTTTTGGATAGCTTTTCAATTTCTATTTTTAAAATTTTAGATTCAAAATAAGATATAGTATTATAAAATGTCGGTAATAGATTATCATTTAAATCATGCAACTTAAAATTATTCATACAGTGTTGTATGTGAGCACATTTCAAATAGATTATTTTAAACGTGAAAGAAGTTAAGTTGAATAGATTAGGTTTGTTCATAGTTCTTGTTTTCCCACTTAGGAACAGTAGTTTGTAACTACGTCATATCTTTAGAGGTGATATGTGATCTATATTTCCGAGACTTTCCGGATTCATGAACTTTTTCACGGTCATT
>CAKNXH010080727.1:0-28637 GCA_932178445.1 Andricus quercusramuli | reverse complement strand
GTCATTAAAATGAAAAATTCTTGTCATTTGAAGTTCTCGAACCTGAACTTGAAATTAAAGCATTCAAAGTTGAAACGTTTTGAATTAAAGACTTTTAAAATTGAATCTTAAAAAGATTTTAGTTAGGAAATTTATTATTTTTTTTTATATGAAATGGAAGCTTTTAACACTTTTCCATTTAAGAATTAAAACTAAATACTGTTCAAGTGTGAAATGTTAAGATCTAAACTTTCATGAATTGAACAGTTCAAAGGTTTCTGATTAAAAATATAAATCTACGTTCCGAAATGAGATTCATTGGTTTAAAGAAAATTTCTTCAAATCAAATAAAAATATTCACTGGCTCTCTGGTAAAGAAATTCCTTTGGCACAAACGAATGGCTTTTTTCAATAAAAATTTCACATTACCTTGATAATTTTTTAGTTTTTTTGTCAGATTCTTACATTAGAAGCATGACAAATTAATGGACCTCATTTTTTTAACTGAGCATATTCACTTTTCTAATAACATTAATGTTTAAATCAGTACGGCTTTCAGTCATAGGGAAAAATTCGACTTCTAATGGCGATCTTCAGTTCCAGTATATTTATCTTTTAAGATAAAAATTTAGCTATTTTGTTGGAAATTCGTTTCCTAGTAAAAAAATGTTTTTTCCGTTGAAAATACAACTATTGTGTTCTTGGTGGAAATTTTATTTTCTTTAGTTAAAAATTCAACTCTTTGGCTGAAAATGAACTTCGCGTTAGAAAATTAATGTTTTCGGTTAAAAATTAATGCTTTTAGTAAAAATTCAATTATTTGCTTGAAAATTAATATACTTTGTACAAAATTCAATAATTTTGTGACAGTGACTTTTTTTTAAATTCAACTGTTTTTTTGAAAATTCGTCATTTCAGGATAAAAATTCAGTTACTTTGGTAGAAAATTCAACTACTTGGCTGGCAATTAACTTTTTTTTGTTGATAATTCCTCTCTTCGGTTGGAAAATTTGTTTAAAACTAAATATTCAACTACTTCCGTTGAAGATTCATTATTTAAGTTGAAAATTCATTTATTTTGTTGAAAATTGTGTATTTCGATTGACTCTAACCGTCGTTGATTGAAAATTCGAATCTCTTTTAATTGAAATACCAAATATTATATTTTCGTTTATTTATTTTAAACAAAAAATATAACTTTCCAACCATAAAAGATTAGTTTTAAACAAAATAATTGAATTATCCAAAAAATATTTAAATTTTTAACCTAAAAAGATGAATTCTCAACAGAAAAATGTAATAGTTGATATCTAAACCAAAAACATGAAATTACATACAAAAAACAGAACCACGAGACCAAAGAGACTAATTTTCAGAAAATAGGGATTTTTTAGTTCAGAAAGAAAAAAAATGTTGCCTTAATTGTTGAACCTTCAAGCCAAAAGGGAAATTTTCTGTACAAAAATTGAATTTTAATTAAATTTTTAAACATAAAATATGAACTTGAAGCGAACAATTTTTTTCAACAAAACAGTAAAATTTTCAACAAAAGAAGTAAACCCGCAACAAAAAATAAATGTAGAACAAAATAATCAAACTTCCAACCAAACAGATGAATTCAAAAATATGAATCAAGAAAAAAATGATTTCTTGTTAAAGTGATTAATCAAAAATTTGCAAACAAAATAATTGAATCCTCAAGCAAAGAGAATTAATTTTTAACCAAATAGTTACATTTTCATCCCAGAAAGATGAAATTTTCACTAAATCAGATGAATTTCTAAATTCAAAAGACAAATTGAAAGAAAAAATTTAAATCCAAAAAAAGGTTTTAGTTTGACTTTGCAGCACCAAGATATGAATTTTAAACAAAAAGTAAATTTTCCACAAAGATACTTCAATTTTCAATCCAGAAAGACAATTTTTCAGAAAATGGTTTACTTTTCAACCAAAAAATATTTCAGTTAACTTTTCAACGCCAAAATATAAATTTTGGTCAAAAAGTAGATTTTCTACGAAAATTGTTGAATTTTCAACTCATGAAGACGAATTATCGACTAAACAGTTTGTATCTTAGAATCTTTCATGAACGGAATAACAAAATTTTAAATTGAAATTGAAAATTTTTCAATTCAGTCTGCTTGACAGTTATTTGAAGTCATAGAAATTGCCTCACTTTTACATGATTTTTTCTGAATTTCTGACTTTTTCCCGACCAATAAAATTCTTTGACTTTTTTAAAAAATTGTTGTTGGCTAGGTTTGTCTTTCGCTCATCCGGTTTCTTTGTGCTTAGAGTTAAATTCATATTGAATTTCTGTATAATTAATGAGAATTATTTGTTTTCCTCCTTGAACTGTTACGTAATTCAAGTACGGTCCCTAGGTAAATTCCAGATAAGTTCAAATTACTTTTAAAAAATCCAAATTATTCTGTTGTCTTTAGTAAAATTGGACAGAATTCGAAATACTTTATGGGAATTGAGGAGAATTTGATCAAAGTCATTATTATTATTTATATTTTATCTGATTTCATTATTAATCCAATAAGATAATAATAGTATATAATAATAAAATTATTATTTGTTTTATTATTTCTAATTAGAATTGATGTCTCAGGCCTAAGATGGTTACAGCCCAATATGTCGAAGGCATTTTTGGACTCATTTTCAAGAGGTACTGGCTCAGGGATCGAACCCCGGACCTCTAAGATGAAGTCCGAGCGTCTAACCAACTGAGCCACCGAGGCTCTAGTAAAATTTATGATTTATTATTATTATTATTATTATCATACCATGAATCTATTTCCTTCTCGAAGTAGGTGTGACTCACTCAGTGAAAAAATATTTTAGATCTAAAACAAAAAACAGTTGAATTGAACAAAAACATACGAATTTGGAAGAACTAGTTGAATTCAAAACTGAGAAAGGTTTTTAAGTCTATGAAGAGAGAAAATTTTATCGAAAATGATGATTTTTTCAAATAAAATGAAAAGTTTTCTAGAAATAATATGAAATCTCAACGAATGAAAAGAATTTTTAACATAATCATTGAATTTTCAGTCGAAGAAATACATTTTTCGACTAAAAGGATGAATTTCTAAGCAAAAGGATTTATTTTTTATCAAGAAAGTCGAATTTTCAACAAAATACATGAATCTCAAAGCAAATAGTTGAATGAACCAAACATGGAATAGTTACACTTTTATTTAAAAAAAAAAAATTCGAAAAAAAAATATAAATAAATAAATAAATAAAAATTTTCAAAATTGTTATATAAAATTATTGGATTTCTGTAATAACAAACAATTTATATTTGAAACGAAGCATTTTGCAATGTTTCAATCTGAAGTTATTCAAAATTTAACACTTCAAACTCAAAATTGTTAGACGTTTCGAATGAAAACAAGCTTAAAATTCAGAAGCTTTCAATTTAGGAATTTAGTGTCCTGGAGGATTTGAGTTTGAAAGCAAATCATTTCATTTATTTGAATGAAGAACATCTACATCTACAATAAAACTTACGTAATTTTAGAATTTAGAAGAAACTGGAATAATTTGGAAGATATTTTCAAACTTTAGAAGTTTAAAAAAGATTAATATATAATTTAAAATTTGCAAGGTGTTTAAAGAATGTAGAATGAAATCCAGGTTTTTGAAGAATGCAAAAAAAATCCTTTTGAGAATTTTGAGAAAATCGAAAAAATGTTCTTAAGATTTCTTAACAAAATTTCAAATGATTTTCTATTCTGAAGAACGAATTTTAACAGGAAGTTGAAAAATATATTTCGGAACATTACAAATGGTCTGGAAGAATTGAATAAGAAAATCTTCTAACATTAAAAAATTTCAGTAAAAGAATAATTTTAAAGATGTTTCAAAGTTTTAGAAATTTCCAAAAAATTATGTAATAATTTATATCTTAAGAATATTTGAAAGATTTTGAGAGAAAAAACAAACTTTTCTAAGACTCCTGGGATAACTTGAAATGATTTTTTATTTTGAAAAATTATTTCTTAACTAAAATTTGAAAAAATTCTGAAACATTTCAAAAGATTTATAGAAATATTTTCGGAAAATTGAAATAAATGTGTTTGAATGATAAATTTAGAAGCTTTTTAAAAATTTCGAAGGATTTCAAGAGAAAACTTCTTTTTGAGATTCCTAGAAAAATCAAAAATTATTTTTTAATTGATACCATCAATTATAAGAGAATATTTAAAAAGATTAAAAAATTTGTTTGTAATTTTCAAAAAAGAATCTGAAAAATGTTAAGGTAGTTTTTTTACGTTTGGAATATTTTTCCAAAATTGGAGGAAAAGATTACCAAAATTGTCAAGAAAAAATAAGCAAGATTTTAAGATAATTTTAGGAATAATTCGAGTCACATTAAAAGATATTAGATGAAACTTTGGAAGAATTAAAGAACTTCATTAAAAAATTTTTAGATATGTTTTCGACATATCTGAAATTTCCAAAAATCTTTTTGAATCCTCTCGAGAAACCTATGTTATTTTTTAAATGATTGATAATCTGGAAAAATGAGACTTTTTGATAATAATAGTTTATTGTTTTAACATCAGCAAGTATATTTCTTCAGGAAATTGATATCTTTTTACACATACATTTCAAGAAGATTATTTTTAACGTGAATAAAGTAAGGTTGAATGGATGAAATTATAAAATGATCTACAGTTTTCTAGAAATGGATTTGAAAAAAAAAATTCAATACATTTTAGATCCACTCCTTTGTTTTTACATGCCATTGACTTTTTATGATTCTTGACCTTTATTAAAGAAAGCCTCGAAACGTGCTGTGAATTGAGCAATTGAAACAATGAATTGTGAAAAATGAAAAATGGAATATGGAATGTGTGATGTGAAATTATACAAAGTCATCTAGGTTGAGTCTGGCAGAGTCTAGGTGGAGTCTGATGAGCATTAAAACATACCAGAAGAGCAAATTAAAACCCTATTGTGATTTCAATACTTTACCATAATGGCAATATTCAAATGATCCTCTAAACTTCATAAGAAATTTGCGAGAAAATTTTTTTTCTTTTCATATAATTTTTGAAACTGAGTCAAAAAATGTTATTGAAAAATGAGGATTGTATCATGTATGACAATATGCGACGATATGATAAAAGCACTGTAAAAACGAGAGATCTCTTTTCTTATGGTATCATTTTTTTCGTGTCCTGTTATTCAATAAAATTCAAATTTTCAGTTGGAAAAATTAATTTTCAACCAACAAAACAATCAATTTCCAGTTTAGCAAATTAATTTTTAACCGAAAAAAAAGAACTGTATTTGATGCTTCAATTGTACAATAAAATCGCTAACTATTATCTTTCCAACTTTCAACTGAGTAGTTGAATTTTCAATCAAAAAAGATAAATTCTTGACGAAAAATATCTAAAACTTGATATTCCAACCAAGGAAATATCTTAATTTTCAATGAAAAATGTCGAATTTAACCGAATAGATAAATTCTCAACGAAAAATTTAATAGATGATGTTACAAAAAATTGTTTTCATTGAAAACAGTTGGATTCTATCCAAAAGGATCAATTTTGTAACAAATAGTTGAATTTTTAAAAAAATAGTTGGCGTAATTTGAAGTTTCTCAAGTGCACACCCATAAAACATATGGGTTCATAATTGAGTCAACTTTTCCAGATAAGTTTCTAATTACCATCAATTTTTCAGTTTCAAGATATTTTAAGGGACTTCTAATATTTTGGGGAAGATTTAAAAAATTCCAAAGCTTCTAAAATTGATTTGGATAAGTTGATGGAATTTCAAAGATTTTGAAATACTTTAAAGCATTTCAAGGGAATTCAAAAAGATTCTACGGACTTTTTCTCTGTCTAAATATTAATTTCAGTAATCGGACGGAATTTTAATGAATTTGAAACGCTTATAATAATTTTAAAGGATTCCATGGCACTTGCCGGAGATTCTGAGAAATCCAAGAAATTCCCACGTAACTTAATTTTCAATTTGTTGTGATTTTCAAGTATTTATAATCATTTTATCCATGCATTCTGACTGAAGATTCAAAATTAGAGCTTTCTTGGTGAAAGTTCATGATATCTCTTGAAATCGAACTATTCACGCTTTCCGGGGGAGGGGGGGGGGGATTTTCGAACATTTATATTTAACGATTTTTGCTTCAAACAGATGAAAATATTTATATGTGTTGTATTGACCTTTTCGGAAGTATATCCTAATAAAAACATTCTACTAATAGAATTGATTAAAAAATCCTATCTAGATTACAGTTTCTGTGAGTGCAAAGATTAAAGAGACTATTTTTGACGTAAATAAACGTTTCCTATTTCTATAAATCTAATTTAACCCTCGGTTCCACTTCTGGGTCAAATTGACCCATACATCAACTTTGGTTGTGTATACAACGAACACCTGAATTTTCAGCTCAATATTATGAAAATTAAAAAAGTTATGAATTTTTCAGTGAACATTTTTTTTCAAAAATTTGTTTTTTTTCGGGATTTTTTTTTATATGCAATTCATTATAAAATTGGTATTGGTATAAAATGATACGCGATCAAAAAGTGCGAGGGTCAAATTGACCCAGTGTAGGGATCTCGATCGAAAAAATAGAATATCACTAGAATATGTTCCGTTCCTGCGTGAAATTTATCTTTGACTTGGCTACAAATATTGTTCGAAACGAACCAACATTGTTGATAAAATTATTGAAGCAAGAATTTCCAGCGGAATTTATTGTAAGAACTATTATATTTATGAATGATATATATATATAAATCATTGAAACAAAATTATTATATATATCTAAAAATTGGATAACTAAAAATTTCTAAGTGATGTTACGAATTTCGATAACATCTGAAACTCATGACGTCACATAACCAAATAAAATATACAGTGCCCTTCCAACCATCGTGAAAGTCTGGTAAAATTATTCTCCCTTGCACTTTATCTGCATATCTAATTAGTTGAGGAAATCAAATTTATTCTAAAAAGTCAATATCAAAATGTGACAGTAGACGAAACAAGAAACAGTGAACATTCAGATCTTGTTATGCTGATTTCACAAACCAAACATAAAAAACTTTCCGCTTTGTCAAAAGTTGTATTCAGGAAAAAAAGTTGAAAACTTGATAACTCTGGATAGACAAATAATATTTCATAATAATAACAGGATTCTATATTTAGTTCTTGAAACAATTGGTATTGAGTTTCTATTTGTCCAGAAATGATAGCCATTTGTAAATTGAAAATAACGTATTAAATACGAGTAGGTTACACTGAATGTCAATATTTTCTGAAAAGTCGGAAGTGGGACGAAAGCAATTCTTGAAGCGAGGTTATAGTCAGCTGTTTCAAAAATAGATATCATTTTAATGAAGTATGTTCTAGTTTTATTGCTTTGATTTCACAGTGTTTTTTTGTTCGACCTGAAAAATGTTTGTCCTTTCAAATAAAGGAAGTAAATAAGGAAATCGCATAGTTTATAAGACTGGTAGTGTTGTTCGTGTCACCCAGTCACATACATTTCATCAGCGCAGAAGACTTTCCACCAGGTTAGTTTTATCGTTAAAAAGTAGGTAGGCAATATTAACCTGCATTACCGACATAAAATTTGGGTACATTTAGTTTGACCATTTGAAAATTCATCCTTTACTTCAAAGACAAATGTATGTGCAGAAACTAAATCTACGACTTTGTAAGTAGTCTTTGCCAAATCTAGAAAAGTGTTCCAAAAAATTTGGAAAAATCATCAAATTAAGAATAAATCCTACTATTGAAAATCCTTAAAGCTGAATCTAGAGTATTATAAAATATTATCTAATTGCTTGGTGTTCATAGAAAATATTGAATCGCTCAATGCAAAATTTTGGAAAGCAAAAAGTCTAAAATACAGTGTCAACCTTTATTTGTTATAACACGTATAAAGTCAGATCCCATCACCCATGCACCGTATAACAAATGAAGGCTGACGAAGAATCTTAAGCCCTTGGCTTTCAAAAATTTTGTTCGCACGAGTCAATATTTTTTATGAATATTGAACAATTACTCAATATTCTATCGTGGTATTGAATTAAATTAAAAAAGTTCATTATGCGCAGATATTAATTTTTTAAGTGAAGTAGGAATTTGAAAATGTCAAAGGGAATGTAACCAAACTTTCTGTAACAAAGAGTGCTCTGATTATAATGTTTCGATAATTTTTTGATTTAATATTCTTGTATTTATTCATATTCAGTTCATTATATTGCGAACAGCAGATGACACAAGACCTAATATACGTTTACCTAGTTTTTGCAAGCATTAAAATACAAATTGTATTGTTTTAATTTTAAAGAATGAATTGCAAATCAATGTAACGTTCTTGAACTCGTACATCCCTATTTTCACCATAATTAGGATTAGAACTCCTAGCAAAGAGAGATTTTATTTCAATATGAAATCCCTTTCCCAAAAAGAAGTTTCTTAGCGAATTGCGTTGATTTTTTTATTTTCATCCTTATGCTGCAGAAATATATTTCCATTAAGTCGCAAAGATAAAAAGAAATTAGGGAGAGGTATGAAAAATGGTTTCTCTTCCGATGATAGTTTTCTGGGTTCAATACCGAGGGTAACAGAAATGACGTATTCACATTTACGAGACTGATTCAAATTTAGAGAGTTGAAAAATATAGTTTAATGGAAGGGTAATAGTATGTGAATAAGAGTATGTTCCTATTTTCCTGTGTCCTTTTTCAGTATCGCCCCTTCAACAAAACTTTACCCCATATAATAATGAATAATCAAGTCTCCACTAATATTTCTGTATGTCTGCACTAATATGTCCCTGAGATACATTTTGTTCAAAGGGTCAAAAAGTCCCCTGATTAGGAATATCTTGGTTATTTTTTTAAAATTTTGATCAGTATTTGTTAAGAAAAATAAGAATTTTTCACAATCTCAAAACTATAACAAATCAATATGGAAACAATATGGATCAATATATTAATTAATTAGGCATATTCAGGATCCCCATGCGCTACTTTTCAACAGAGTTCTGTTTTCGATTTTCAAATTTTTCGTTCAGATATATTTTCTTTATTTTCCATAGAAAATTGCAGTTATTTATCATATTTTGTACAAATTGTTTGCCTCCAATAAGCATCAGGTTGCATAAGTGTGAAATGATATGCCCATGAAAGAAGGTTATTTCAATTGTGTAGCTTTTTCCTAATGCTAGAGATATTTGGAAAGTCTCTCTAAATCAAAAGTAGGAAAATTTTACGAAATACAAGCAAAACTTGGCAGATTTTATTGAGAAAAATTAAGCCACAGAAGATTAGTAGAAAATTGCTAATTCGAGTATACGAAATACTTCCTAATTCTGTAGTCAAAAATTAGTAAACAGGCAAACAAATATTATGAACTGTGTATAATAACTTAAAAAGTTATAAACATAAAAAATGTGAAACATATTAAAGTTTAATAAAACGACCCGATGGAATAGTATTTTTATCTCTATTGAAACAATGAGTAGGCCATGCGAAGACACTGTTAACGTAACCTAGGCTGCTTCCGCTTTCGAAATATTACCTTATAATTTTTCGAACAGATTCAGGATAAATAAGAATCTTTTGAAATCTTGAAATTATACTTGTTTTTTTTTTGTAATAAAAATTATTTGGAAAAAAATGTAACAAACAAATTCAACGATGCTATAACGTTTTTTTCATTACACACCATTTAAGATTGTTCTCTTTGGGAAGAAAATGCATCATTATTTCTCTTTTCTTTTTGAAATAAATTTTAGCCGTGATCTCGGATCCTTCATCTGTAGCAAAATGATTAAAGTGATTAATTAGAGTTTGTTGTCGTAAATATCATAATTGTTTTCCAAGAAATAAGACTGATGGTACCATACGTTCAGGAAAAAAGTGACACACAATTAGACCAAAAGTAGTACCATTAAGCATCAAAAACTAAAAAAGATTCTATACGCCATTTCTTGGAATATTTGGTACTCAAATAATCTTTATGTTTTATTGACAATATACATGTAAAAAGAAGCACATAATCTAACACGTTTTCTTTAGTTCCTATTCCGAAGAAACAAGAGTGTTAAAAAAATTAAAAAATTATAAGGGTTCATCCTCTCCAATATAGAACATTATAATCAATTTTACCGCAGGTAATAGAATTTCAATTAAGTAATAACATGTACTGTTTGTTACAGCTTTTGAGCAGATTAATATCGCCAGCTTTCGGTTATGGGAAAAGAAAAGGTGCATATTAACATCGTCGTCATTGGTAAGTTTTATCATTTAATTAAACTGAAAATCACTAATTAGCCACTTTGATAGTCTCAAAACGAACTAGTCTCCTCAAATAGAACAATGTGTTCAATGAAGAAAGTACTTTCTGTCTCCAGAGAGTTGACAGAGTATGAATTAAAAAAATTATTGAGGAATATCGGAAAGAGATGAAACTTCAGCCACAGATTGAGATAGATACTAAAAATCAATAGTTAAATCTTTAATCCCAAAAGCACAAGAAACGTCTATATCTAAACAACACAATATTTTCAGATATGAATCATAGTATACTCAAGTCTACGCTGTTAAACATTTTTGTATTTTGACCCCTTCTTTGCTATATTTCTTTATAGTGAATTCACATTCCCGGAATAATAATTTTACACTATCAACAAGTAAAATTGGTTCGGAAATGTCGAAAAGATTCAAAGACGAGACAAAATATAAGCTAGATAACAAGAAAGGAAAGTTTTGTCAACAGCAATTGATACTAAAAACAAACAATCGTATTGCAAAAATTCAGTTATACATTATTACATTGAAAATACATTGTTTGTTTTGTCACAATGAGAGCAGAACCGCGAGTGGAGATATGCCTTGTACGTAGGCACACGGCATTATCTGCAGTTTCCTTAGTTTTCTGTTATTTGGAAAGCAACAAATATTTTGACATCAAAATATCTTAGAACAGAATGTAAGTCGATGGAACCAAAAACAGAAAGGAAACCTGTTTCAAAAATTGTTATTCCTAATGGGCTTTTATATATTTTCTTTCTTAGCTCTAGCTCTAAAAGTTATTATTTCAAATACCACGGAAATTTATATTTAGAACAAGCATGTTTTTACTTATTATTTTTTTGTGGATCGTTCGGCCAAATCTTCTTAACAACTCAGGTCTCTCATCATTGACAAGAAATTTTTTAATTCCTTGCCTTTTTTGTGCTATTTTCTTATGTCATTAAGAATTAAAGATGAAGCTGAAGTGAAGACTTCTTCATCTCAAGTCAAATTTTTGTTATTTAATATTATACATTTCAGACCTTGCACCTCATCAGTGAATTTGCTAATTTCTTCGCCATAGGCTACTATTTGGCGATAATAATTATGGAATAATTATTCTAAAACAATTACTAATTTCACTTCATTCAGAAGAGAAGGTTTCAATAATAACATTGTACCTATTAATAAACAAAATTCATATTTTTTTAAAGGTCATACCATCTTAATTTATACGTTTCAACAAAATAATTAATCCCTTGCTTTTGTTCTTTCAATAGGACACGTAGACAGCGGTAAAGCCCCAGGTCGAAAGAAACGTAATGCGTCCTACAACCCACTGGAACAAAATGTGAATAATGAAGTTTCCCATCCATATTCACCAGCTGTTGGAACCGGACAAGATTCGTATAATGGTTACGCTGATTCTTATCTCCCAAATGCAGTAATACAAGGAAACTCTTTTAATCTAACTTCAAATACTGGACTTAATAATCCAGGTATACAATAACACTTTCGTTTGTCACAGTGATGCTATGAATAAAAACATTATTCATGCCTAATTCTATCCAAATTATTTTCCATTCAATCCTCTTTACCCAGAAGTATACTGTATACTTTTGTCTGTGTAGCAGAAAGGTGCCCACAATGCTCAGTGTATACAGAGTCAAAAGAAATAGCCTTTTTTAACAAAATAAGTTTTCGAAACTTCGCAGTGACATGTTACTTGACAACCTATTTTAAACTAATATTTGAGAAAAACAATTGTTTAAAATTTTTTTTGCTTTTCTAGCTACAAACTAATCGCAACAAACTTTCCCAATTTAGGACAAACGAATTTTTTAATCCTGGATTGTGAACGATATTTAAGAAATTATTGCACGTGTACACTGGTGTGGTACTCATTTATACTTGGCTGAATTTTTTTCAGAATTTCTATACATACTATATACTATATTCTATACTCCATGTTAATTTTAAATGGCCTGGGGCGCGGGTTGACGTTGATAAATTTGAAAGAAATATATGTTGAATCAGACAATATTAGCCTTTTTCTCCTGAAAAATTAGATGCGTATCTGTAAAATATAACCACAAAATAAATTTTTGACATTTTTGAAACATTTTTTTTCACTTATATTCATTATTAAAAAAAAATTAATTTTCGTTTTTAAAATTGTCTTGCGGGTGACTATAACATATGTTTTGAACACCAAAATCGGTTCTCTCGTTTTGGAAAAAAGTGACCTTTTTTTTTTTACTTACACCTTTCATAACTCCCCCAAGAATGAAACTTTTAGGTTATCCTTCAAAGAATTGTTATGTTACATGGGTGATCATCTTCATATGATCTTTTTTATGAATTTTGAAAGCTTTCAAGATAATACAAATATTATCTCAAGATTACGAAAATTATCCAAAAAGAATCTGGGAGAATTTGAGGCAAGTTTAGAAATAATTCAAGTCAGTTTAAAAGATATTCAGGAATTTTAAGTTTTGAAGGGATTGAAAATATTTAAAGACTTTGAAAGATTGAAAAAAATGATGCTCAACATTAAATAAACAAGAACGTCTAAAAATTATTATTTCAAATTTATCCTAATTTAATTTTTTGTATGACCTAACAACCTGGGAAAATGAGATTTTTCAAGAATATTATTTCACAGTTTTAACATCATGAAGCTCATTTCCTTCCGAAATCAGTATGTATATTTTTACACACATATTTCCAAAAGATTATTTTGAACGTGAGTAAAGTACGGTTGAGTAGATTAGATTTGTACATAGTTCTTGTTTTCCAATTCAGAGGCAGCAGCTTGTAAATATGTCATGTTTTTGGAGGTGATATGTGGTATATACTTCCGAGATTTTCCGGGTTCATGTAACTTTTTCACAGTCATTAAAATGAAATAATTTTGTCACTTGAAGTAGTCAAATCTGAACTTGAAATTAAAGCACCCAAGGTTGGATTATTTTGAATTTAAAACTTTTAAAATTGAATCTTAAAAAGATTTTAGTTAGGAAATTTAAAATGTTTTGATACTAAATGGAAGCTTTTAAGACTTTCCCATTTGAGAATCAGAATTAATTGCTGTACGAGTGTGGAATTTTTCACCTTGAACTTCCATAAATTGAATAGTTCACAGATTTTTGATAAAAAATATGAAGCCACGCTCTAAAATGAGATTCATTGGCTTCAATAAAATTTCTTCAAATCAAAGAAAAATATTCATTGACTCTCCGTTAATGAAATTTATTTGATTTAAAGCGATTCAAACTCCGAACTGTCAAAAGAGGCGTCAATGTCTGGGCAAGCGTTCAGAAGCACGGGTTAAAGAAAGACACCATTGGTCGGCAGCATAAAAAGGCACCCCCGTTGCTTTCAAACACTTGCTTTCCAACAAAAAAAGTGTCTAAAAATATTTGCTGTTGTCACCTTGTAATATATATTTACGACCCTATAGCCCTATACATAACTCCATACCGGCTTTTTTGATGCAGATGCACGAAGCGATTACGATCATGATTCCTCGAAGCAACTAATCCCGACGCACTCGGAACGTGTAGGTCATCCACTCCAGCTCCTTCTGTCCTGGTAAGTAAGCAAGAGCGAGAAATTTACGCAAGATACTTCGTACAGAACAGTTGGAAATGAAGGTTTCATCTCTAGATACTTTTTTAGAGATACCACTCTTTGTAGAATGTTATGAGGAAGGGAGGAGCAGTGTTGACGGACCAGATAAAGTTATCTTAGAAGAACAGCCTTGTGCATCTGACTCGCGATGGACTGAGGCTAACGCGGGCAAACCGGAATTTTGTTGAGTTCACTAAAGAAATGAAGTTTTCATACCTACAAGGCAGCCGATCTTGCGAACTACAAGATGAACTCTGTAGCCTTGGTACAGCCTGCTTAGATCGAAAAGAAGTGCTTGACAATTCACTCGTTTTTCTTCTGCCTTTGCTGTGATATTACCATCGGCTGGTGCCGAGAATTCATTCACGTGAATTATCTTCGTCTTCATATCTTGGAGGATAATATCAGGCTTTGTGGCACTGATGAGTTGAGTAGTTGAGAATGAGAAATTCCAGTAGATCTCACACTGATTATTCTCTGTGACGGACTCAAGTTCCCTCTGGGCGTAGAGCAAGACGGCTATTATATCAATACCGAACAAAAGCCTAAGATGGCAGGATAAACCTTTTAGAGACGCACTGTGTCTCTCTATGTACCCGTGGCATGCATACTTTGAGTATCCACTAAGAACATGCCGAATTATTTTTGGCTCTCGCTTACACGCCCGGCAGTTGGTATCGCCTATGTTACGTCCCGAATTAAAAAAATGTACATAACGCCACTTAGGCGCAACCCATCTTACTTTGAGAAAAGCCAAGAGACAATTTCTCACATATAGAACTAGGCGAATAATTGGAACTACGGGAGGGTACAGACTCGGACGATACCAATAGCATACATGACGCATGGTAAGCAAATAAAAACCTTATGTAGTATAACCTGCTTTTTCCAATTATCTAAAGTTTTTATTATTCCATCAGCACTTGGACTCAAAATGAGTCCAAGAAATGCCTGAAGGGCGTCATATAGTTTTTCTAGTTTAAAACTAACAGAAGGATACTTTAAATTATCTGAATACTTCTGACTCATTCAATGGTTTATTCACCCGACCGTTCATTCAGTGTGGCGGAGTAAGGAGTCACACAGGGGGAAGTGAGGCTGAGAGAAAATCCACATTTCAAAATTGGACACCGATATAATGAATTAAGGAAGTCTATTAATAGGATTACGCTTAAGTAAAATTATTATAACGAGTGGGCCTTTGCCCAACTCAAAACAAGAGTAAAATAAGTACCGTCATTTACTTTTTAATTAATGTCACTGACTCGAATAGAGACTCGTTGGCCTCGACCGAGGTTAGCAATTGACAAATTTCAACAGCGTGTGTCTACTGATTGCACATACGACGTTGAGACGCAAAGATGAGTTTACAGGTTAAGACAAAGAAATTATAGGGAACCCACCTGGCAGAATCCGACCTCCTTTGGCTCGCCCTCTCATTTTTTCTCTTTTAATTTAATATTTCTCTTTAGATTGTATCATCTCGTCTCCACGAGAAACTTAGTCGCAGCTTGGAATCACGAATTAAATTCAGAGTGACGTCTCCGTTCTCCCTCACATAGGAGTCCGAGCGTCACTCGCGTGACGAGCGTAAAACTACATTCCAAGTAGTGTGGTAGCGCATAGTCGGAGTGCGTTCTGTACCACGCAGCACCTCGTGGTCTGCTACTAGTCGATGGTCCAGGGATTGGTTGACACGGATCACCGCGCAGATTCTCTGCGGGCTTGATCCCGTTTCTCCGAGCGCTCTTGAACGAGCGGGAATCCCATCCACTACGCATCCTCCAGGAAAATCTCCTCTTCTCAGTCCCTGGCGACAGCAGACCTCCACTGCAGCCACCCTCGTAGAATCTGACAGTTTTTGTTGTTGTGTGGGTGGTTGATCCACCCTTGCCGCTCGAGTTGAAATATGAATAGAATAAAATAATGCGAACCAAAAATTTGAAGAAATAATTAACTTTTTACAACTTGGAACCCCGTGGTCTGGCAAGTATTGGTTCCGGTCGGATGACATAACCTGCCTAGTTTTGACAGGTGATGAGTTTCTTTTTTTCTAGTTTAGTTAGTCTTTCATTGATAATACTGAAATTTGTTCCTCAGATGAGTGCCTAATTGAAGTTTTTATATTTAAACTTTTTAGTTGGTATTAGCCGTCAAACTCTTATGTTCTAGGCTAATACTTCCTTTAATATTGGTAAGTTTTCATTCAATTTAATTAACTCAATTCTCAGTAAAATAAAAGAATTCTTACAATTCAAACATTCTCTTTAAAGACCAGCCGTAGAACTCTCATATTCTCGGCTAGTATCGTAACTGTGATCAGACAGTAACCGAAAGTGTCCTGATTAAATACACTGGATATAATTAAGATAGCACACAGAATTCGCATTCCGGAAAGAGCAAGAGATGAGGCGCACGATCATCGAGAGTATCAGTAGAGGGGACTTACATATTAGTCACTCACGTAACTTGATACTCGTTAACATGAATCATTCAAAATTCAATCTTTGGATCGCACGTGCTTAATTAAACGCGGAAAGCGTACGTGCTCAACTACGTGCGGATTAATTAACGCCAGAGCTTCCCTTGTTAACTCAATCTGCGAAGTACGAACCGCTTTGACTAAGTCGCGCCTTTTAGATAATTGTGACTGAAGAAACACTCTGATTAAGTCACGTACTTTGATATCACTGCAAGATTGTTCACGTATTATCGAGTAGTGTTCTAAAGTTCCTTCTGCTGAGACTTTAGGTCGTCGTAAGAGTCTGTTTCCGGATAAAGTCCGCATTGTTATACATCCGCAAAAAAAATCTCATGAGTAGATTCATAGTTGATGAATTTATTGTTTGATACAGTATCAAAATGCTATCTCTCGAAATTTCAATGAGTGAAATTTCACTAATTGATAGTCAAATCCCACTAATTCAATTAGAGAGGAGTCGGTCACTAACGATTAGTAGAAGACTACTTATTTGATTAGTGAAAATTGTCCACTAATAAAATTAGTAAAATTCCACTAAGCAATTATTAGTCCGTGCCATTGCAGTGTTTACTAATTAAATAGCGGAAAGTCACTAATTGAATAGTCAAAATGCACTAATTTTTAGTGACAAAATTAATATTTTTAAAATAAATATAAATTGACAAAAGATTCTTAAAACTGGAGAAATACAAAAAATATGCACTATAATAAATCTATGTAATTTTATTCATAGTAGCAGGTTGGAATTAAATTTCATTACCATCAACAACATAAGTTTGTGGAATAATGGTTTGTTCTGAATGTTCTAAATGATTAATCTTAAAAAAGAACATAATTTCTCAACGAAGAGTGTAATATTTTCAATTTAAAAATGTTAAGTTCAACAGAGAATAGGCATTTTCAAGAAACTAGTTGAATTCTCAAACAAAACAGACTAATTTTCAAACCAAAAAGAGGCCCTTTCAATGAAAAAGGGAATAGTTACATTCTCAGTTCAAATAATGATTTATTAACTAAAGTAATAAAACTTCGACTAAGAAAAATTGATTTCTTACCAAATAGTGGGATATTTATTCAAAGGATGGATTTTCTACCAAAAATACATGAGTTTTTAACAAAAAAAGATCAATTTTTAACAAAAACGAAAATAAATTGAAACAATGTTCAATTGTTAACCAAAAATATAATACTTATATTTCAAATATAGAAGTAATTTTTCAACCAAGCAGATGAATTTTTGACCAGGAATTTTGAATTTCTATCAAAAAAGATAAATTTCCCAAAGAAAATAGAATAGTTCCATTTTTAGTTAAGACAATAGATTTTCTTAATTTAAAAATCTCATTTTTAACAAAATAGTTTAATTTTTGACTAGAATGATGAATCTTCAACCAAAAAATCAATTTTCGACCAAATAGTGAAATTTTCAATCAAAAAGGTGAATTTTCCAACCAAATAGGCAATTTTTCAATAAAATACATGAATTTTTAAATAAGAAAAAGAAAATTCAAATAAAAATAGAATGTTGAAATTTTCTACCAAAACAAAAACGAATTTTTAACAAAATTATTCTATTTCCAGCCAAAGAAATGAATTTCCAACTTAAAATAGAATACTTAAATTTTCAGTGGAAAAATAAATTTTCATCGAAACAGACTACATTTTTAACAAAATATTTACATTTTTCACCACACAGATGAATTTTCAGCAAGTCAGCACCAAAGTTTCAACCAAATGATTAAATTTTTCAATGAAAAAACTAATCACTCTTAGACAAGAAGATGAATTTTTATCCAAAAAGATTAATGATCTACTTCTTGGTGAATTAGTCACCAAGAAGGTTCTCCACACAAAAAGATTTTTCAAACAGAAAGTTGAATTTTCAACTAAGGAAGATACGTTTTCAACCAATCAAGGAATATTTAAATTTTCAGATAAAATAGATTTATTATCAAGAAAATGTTTAAATGAATAGTTAAATTTTGATCAAAATAAACAGATTCTTCAACCAAGATGACGAATCATGAACAACAAATTTTTAATAAAGTAGTTCCATTTTCAATTAGGTAGTTTAATTTCCAACCAAAAAAGACGAATTCTTAACAAAAAGTGTAACGGTTGATATTTCATCCACAAGAGATTTCGATTTTTTACCAAAAGCTGTTGAATTCAGCCAAACATGTAGGATTTTCTACAAAATAGATGAACCCTCAACCAAAACGGATTAATTTTCAGTCAAGACTTGTGATTTTTAACCAAAAAGATACAATTTTTACCAAAATAGATACATTTTCAACCCAGAAAGACAAATCATCAACAAAACCGTTGAATTTTCGAACAAAAGGAATTATTTTTTAGCAAAATTGTCAAATTTCCAACAAAGTAATCAAATTAACTTAAGTTTCAATTTATCGAAAATTTCCTGCGCTATATTTTACGCTAAAGCCCACTTTGATTCATCAGGAGGATGGCTAAAGTTAAAAGAAAATGTTCTAAGTAAGAAGAAAAGACACTAGCGTATACTATGAGATGTCACACTTACTGTGAAATAATTAATTAATCTTTTTGAATATTCTCCTAAAATTAATTTTTCATATAAAAAAATCATTTTGAATTTCGCTAGGAATCTTAAGAAACAGTTGCTATTCTTATGAAAGCTTTCACGATTTTTGGAATAATTTTAAGCACCTCTTAAAATTACTTGAATTTTTTCTAAACCAATAAGTGTTCAATTTTTAGCTATACATCAAAATTAAAAAATTTCACTTTCAAATAATTTTTTTTCAAATAATACAATTAAAATTGTAATTATCAAACTTTGAATTTAGCTCTCTCGAATATAATTTAAAAAGTTAATAACTGAACTTAACATTGAAATAACAAGTTGGAATCCAACTTATTTTAAATTCGAAAATAATTTTTCAAAAAGAGAAAAGACAGAAAGATTTTCTTAAATTGCATTATGTCATCAAACGATATAAAATTTGAGATATTTCAAGTGATTAGATAGATTTTTCTTCTAAAAATTGGTTGGATTCCTGGTTAAAAACAAACCACCCTGCAAATGGCCTAGTGAATGTCAAAATCGAGATTCAGTGTCAAAATCCTGATAAGAGCGTTCTCACACTCTGTTAATAATAATTTTTTCATACCTATCAAAATTTTTTCAGAATCTTCATCTAGTAAGACATCTCCGTCCTCGTGCAACTCCTTTGCCAACTCTTTCAGGGTGAGCTTTCCAGGCTCATCAAACAATTTTTACATTTTCGTTGGAAAACTATACAATGATCTACCTAATAACTGAAAAAAGACATTATATACATATACGTCTGTCTATTTATTTATTTATAATACATCCTGTATATCCCAATTGTTTTTTTGAATTATTTGAAATAAAAATTTCGATTTGATTAATCTAGCCTCAAAATTAAATTCTATATTAGAATAGTTATAATATTACAATTTAATGATCATATTAACATATAATATAGTTGATCATTATGTACTTACTCAATAACACCAGTATAAATCCTTGGATTCATAAATTTATTCACCACAATTCAACAATTCGAGACCGCTTCCCTTCGCTTCTGACACTTCTGACACAATTGATCGGAATCATTACAGTTCACTAATTCGTTAGTGATCGCTTTAGGTTACTATTGAATTAGTAAAGCGAAGTTACTAAATAATAGTGAACCATGTTTACTCATTGATATAAGTGAAACTTATACTAATTTATTAGTAAAATACTTACTATTTTAAAATCCAAACCTCAAAATATTACTATTTTGTTAGTGAACCATACATTTACTAATTTTATTAGTGAAATATTCACTAATTCAGATTTAGAGAGATAGCTACTAGCAAAAACTCTCTGCAGCATATTACCCTGTGACAAGCTTGGGCTTTTATTGCAGAGCCTATCATAATACACGGACACTTATTCATTTCTTGTCAGAGCGCAGTCGTCTGACCTTTACGGCATTATCCACTGAACCACGCGTTGTTGCAACGGAGGCGGCTCCTTGTTAGTGATGGGTACGCGTGTATGGTCAGACGTTTTACTTCAATTGCCACGAACTCTATTTTTCTTAAGAATAACAGTTCTGAATTCACTTTTTGAAACGGAGGTCATTTTCTGAGGTATTCATCGACTCCTTATTCATGAATACATATTTACAGTTGTCTAGTCCACTTCTGAGTTCCGTTTCACGAATTCTTCACATTTGAATGAATAGAGCTTTCATAATAGAGTCATTTGTCGTAATCTATTCAACTTTTAGCAATTAATAAAAAGTGAATGTCTGCTTAATCAACCAAACTAGTGAACGAACAAAATTCCAAAAATAAAAATTCAAATTAAACGAAATTACTTCAAACTAAAGTGGGTGATTTCGTTTGCGACTCATCCTTGAATACTTATTCAAATCGAGTGAATGATTTATCACTCTTTATTGAAATCAATCAATTCAAAATTTCAAATTGTCCAAAAATCTTATTATTAACAATAGGAATAGTTCCAATCCAATATCTTTTAATTTTGAGACCCCCAAACCCCTTTTATTGTGCCAGGAAAATGCCCCAAAAAATTCAAAAAAGCAGTTTTCTATAAAATTCACACTAAAGATGGTATTTTTTTAAATCTTTTAATTTCTAATTGATAAGTGACGAGCTTTCAAGTATTTTTAAAGTAATTTTGAATTCTTTAAACAATTATCATTTGTTTGCAATTTTTGTTTCCTTCTGTGAATACGAAGTTAATGAATGTCAAGAGTATTAGTTCTTCTTCAAGATATTTGGTAATTATTTCCACAATTTTCATTTGTTTAAACAATTCAACAAAACAATAAAAAATTATTATTTCCTGGAAGGAATGACACGATTGAAGAATGTCGATAGCAAAATTTTTTTAAAGTTTATTTAGTAATTATTCAAACAATTTTTTTTGTTTTAACAATTTGCATTTGCTTAAATAATTTTGTTTGTCTGTCTATCGTCCCATATTATTCTTTTCTGCAATTAGTGACACAATTAACAAATATTAAAAGTAATATGTTTTTACTTAAGTTATTTTGCAATTATTTGAACAACTAGTAATCATCCACTTGCGCTTGTCCATAGGGAAAGGGGAGAAGAGTCTAGATTTTTGGAATCCCTTACACTATGTTGCGTGATTAAGCCTGCAAAATATCTGGCATTTTACAGGTCAAGCAGATTCGAAATTTATTTTGTAAAAATCCGAGTAAACGGTGGCTGGGGTTAAAAAAGAAGTGAATTTCTGTCCCACCGCTGCCACCATCCGTTTCTTACGTACCAGCTAATAATTTTTAGATTATAAATATTTCAAAACAAATTGGAAATTTTTTGTATTTTTGTCACATCGTATATCGGATAAAGTAAAGATAATGAAGAAGATACGACCTATTTGAGAAGTATACATGTTTATCAAATACTAAAATTTATCGGAATGATGCTGAGAGCTCCGAAGTATGTAGTTAAAAAATTATTGAGCTCACGACTTCCGTAGAGATTGTGAATTCTTGAAATACAAGATCATAAAATTTTCTGCTTTCTAAACTGCATATGTCGATTAATGTAAGAATAATCAGTACTAAAATGATTACTACAATTTTTTAAACAGGTTCTCAGTTATCACTGACCAAACTGTATCTATTCAATATGATCAATATAGAAAATTTGAAGAATATTTAAAATATCTGTTTTATTCCTTTGAAAATTAGGGATTTCAATTCTTGGTCAATAGACTACCAAGCCATATGTACTTAGCAACTTGTTCTATTCCTCCGTCATTTAGGACAATGTTGCACATTGATTTCTCACCCTTCTCTTCAGACACCATAATTTTTGTTTTATTCACGTTAATTTTGAGGCATATGTTCTTCATACTTGTATTCAGTTCGCTTAACATCCTTTGCAAGTCTACGATTGAATCGGCCGAGAAACCTTATTATCTGCTAATGCTAACCCACGCACCCTCAATGCCCCGAGATCCACACATTTTCCATCAAAGAGGGTCATTCTTTGACAGTTGCCCATGAATATAGTAAAAAGCTATGAGGACAAAACGCATTTTTGGTTCAAAAATTAATTCTTCAACTGAATATTCAACTCTTCCATTTGTGATTGTAAGTTTATCTTCCCAAGTTAAAATTTCAACTATCTGCTTGAAAAATTTTGTATTTTGCTGTAAATTCATCTTTCTAGTAGAAAACAAGCCTTCTTGCTTGAAAATGCATCCTTGCTGTTTAAAGTTCTTAGCGACCCCAAAAAAGATAGTAAACATGGTCTGACCCCGGACTCGGAAAAAAAAAATTTATGAGGTTTTTTGAGGTTATGTCAGAACCCTGACGTGCTGGGGTTTTTTGGACCTCGGATTCGGATTCAGCGACCCAAAAAACATATAGTCAACATGGACTGACCTCCAGGCCAGAAAAAAGATTTTTTTTGTGTGTGGCTGTGATATAGTTATGTTACAATTTTGACCTTAAAATACCTAGAAAATTCTTTGAAGTTTGCTTAGGGACCGTTTATGAACAACGTTACTAATTCGAGGGGGGCGGGGTTACTATTTTTTACCTCTGCTGATGATAAATTTGCAATAAATTCATAGAAAAAAATACAAACATTGAACTCTTTTTAGTAAAAATGCAATTTTATATTTCCACTATATATTTCTCGTTTGGTTATAATATCAAATATTTGGTTGCATTTTGAATTATATTGTTGAAAAAAAAAAATTTTGTTAGAAAGTATTCATTTTCAAACATTTAAATGCTTGTTTAAAATATGAACTTCTTTGTTAAAAATTATAGATTTGGTTGAAGATTCATCTCTTGAGTTGAAAATTTAACTATTCCGTTTTAGGTTGAACGTGGAATTCTCTTGTCGAAAATCTATTCTTTTGAAGATACATCATTCTATTTGAAAACGTATCCCTTCATTTCGTTACATTTTAAATTGAAAATCTAACTACTTCATTTTTTGTTAAAAATTCATCTATTTTGGTATTTGCTAGAAGTATTAACTATTTCATTTTGTTGTTGAGAATTCATCTTCATTGGTTAAGAATTTAATGACCTGGTTGAAATTTGAACTAATTTGTTGAAAATTCATTTTGGTTTTGTTTCTCCTCAAGAACTAATAGATTTGGTGAATTTACTCCTGATCAATGCAAATTGTCACTAAAGATTGATTTGATTTATTTCTTTAATTATCTTGAACAAATTAGTAGATAAAACTGGCATCTGCTGCAGTTTTGGTGTTTAAATGCATCCATGTATTAATTCCGTCATTAGCTTATGCGTTTAATCATCAATCACAACCCTGAAATTTTTTCTACATAGACCAATTTTTACTGAGAATCATTTCTTTTCCTTAAAAAATAATACCTTCCCGAGTAAAAATTCTTCGACTTGGTTTCGACTTGAATTTCCCCCAATCAAGACATGCTGAAGTCGAAAAGTCCGACTACGGCATGTCTCCTTATTGAGACGGAGTCAGACTTCAATTTGAGTCGAATTTGTATGACTTCAAGAAGAGCGGTTTACGCCTTCGAGTATATACCTTCCCCGAAAAGAGGGTCATTCTGACTTAGTGATGCATATCGATCATTTTTGGACAAAATCGAGATTTGCTTAAGACATAGTCAGATGGAATTGAAATGTGATGGAGATCAAGAATTTGCAATGAAAAAAGTCGATCGAGACGATACGATCATCTCGACTGAGTGATGTTTCGTCTCGATGTGATGAGTATGGTGTTCAAGGTTTCAATTTAATCTGACGAGATTTTTGAAAAATTTCAAAATGATCGATATGCATCACTATTCTGACTGTCATAAAAGCTAATCTTTGTTAATAATGAAATGATTTTGTATGTTTTTACACAGTATATATTGAATCAATTCATATATAGATTTTCATTTGTATTATACTTGTTTGACGACGATAACGAAAATGTTGTTTCTTTTACGTATTTCTAACGGCTCAGGAGATCCTTATAGAAAATTACAATTTTAATTCTTGTGAGGAAAATTTTTCAGGGTTATACTCGTTTAGACTCACAGATTCTGAATTTTTAAACAAAAAATAACTAATTTTATATTTACAAATTTTTCATTCATTAATTGTGATCCTTCGCATATGTTGACAGTCTCATTCGAGGTCTCATTTCTGAGTCGAAAAGTTTCGTCTTGAGACAAGTTTCGCCGACTTGAAATCTTGAATTTCTTGGAGCCGAACTCAAGACATCGCCAAATCGAACTCAAGTAGGAGCATTTTTACTCGGGTTAACACAAGAAATTGCCTCGAACAACACTTTTCATTGTTATCAACAATTATTATAAAAAATGCACATTTATTAACATAAAAATGTTTTCCTTTCTGCAGATTCACTTCTTTCCATCTCTTTTTCTCGGCGAAATATAGTTTTCAAGATAAAGACTAAGTAATATTTGTACGAAACAGTTGAATTTTCCACAAAGAGCTTCTTATTGACCAAAATAGTGGATTCTTCAACTAGAAACGATCAGTTTTAAAAAAAAAAAAAATTTGGGAAAAAAAATGAAAACTGAGAAACTTCTATTTCAAAAAATTCCTAATCTCTTCTGGCACCTCGAAATAGTTTCAGTATTCAAACAAAAAAAATTTTACATTAAACGATATACGGTGTTTCGGAAATATGAAAAATGTATGATTCTGAGTAATTTTTTTATTATTCCAGCATTTCATATTGAAAATTTATTTATTGCGATTGTCTGAAGTTTTTTAGCAATAAATTCTCAATGTACAGAAACAGAATTATCATAAGATGAAGAAAATAGAATATCCATGTCATAAAATGTGAAGGTGACTAAAATGAAATACATTTTTTTATCTTCCGAACAGTTTGCGAATTTCTACGATACATTCTTGATTTTTAGGTGCTATACCTTTTCCTTCTCGCCAACATAGGCCTGTGAAACAAGAATTTCAATTAGTCCATTATACTCAATTTATACTGCATATATGTACATGGTTGGTGTCCTAGACTAAAGTGTCCGGACTTCTATAGCTGTATAAAAATAAAAAATAAATAAATCGAAAATTACTTTTCCAAAAATCAGTTGAAGTTTTAGTTTTTCAGTTATTAAATATTTGAGCTGGTCCGATCAATACTACTGATCAATCTAATTGTCTTTTATATAAAAAATCATAATTTGCCTTAACCTTTATAGATATTGATAAATTAAGTAGACAAGTGTCATATATTTACCAGAATTTTCAGCATCCACTCTGGTTTTAAATCCTTTCGCTACCCCATGACATTTATACTTCTTAGTAAATGTTCGGTGAAACATGTCAAGTTTATAGACACAGGTCCCTGTAAATAGAATTGATAATATATATTAGCGATTATCAAAGAAATAGAACAACATGTACAAACTGTTACATCAAATTATGAAATTTAAATGGGTAAATTGAAGTTTTCTGATGGAATAATCACAATAAGAAGAAATACTACTTTCGTGTTGGTCCATTTATGAGCAAGGATTAAGAAATATTAGGGGCCGTCCACAAATTACGTTACCAATTTTGACCTATTTTTGACACCCTACCGTCCACCCTCCTTGAGAATCATAATTTTTTTAATCCCTCCCTCCCCCTCGAAAATAACTTACCCATTGTCTAAACGTAAAAAATATGAAATTTCTACCAAAAGAGATCAATTTTTAACCAAATATTTCAATTTTCAACCAAGAAATATTCTTAAGAGGAGAAAGAAATTTCAACTACATTGTTGAACTTACAAGCAAAGAAACAAATTTTTAACGAAATAGTCGAATTTTTAACCGAATTTTAAAATTTGCGAACCAAAAAAAAAAAAAACAATTTTTTAGAAGCTAGTTGAATTTTCAACAAAAAAATTAGTTTTGTACTGAGAAAGATTTAAGAGAATTGTGGTGTATTCAATAATATAGTTGAATTTTTAGCACTAAAAAAGAATGCTTTTCAACTTAAAGTGGAATAGTAAAATCATCAGTTGCAAAAATTAATTCTCAAGAAAACAATTACATTTTTTTTCTTTAAATTGGATTTTTTATAAAAATGATAAATTTTAAACAAAAAATGTTATAGTCGATATTTCAATTCAACTGGATTTTCATTTTTAATAAAAAAGAAAGAAAGGTGTATTTTCAACCAAGAAAGATGACTTTTCACCACAATGAAGGAATTTTCTGAAAAAAAATAATTTAAAAAAAGTTAATTTTCAAGCAATTGATATGAATTTTTAACTGAATAGTTGAAGCTTCAACTATAAAAGATACATTTTGAACTAAAAAGAAGAAGGAAAGGTTTCAGGAAAATAAAAAAATGTTCATCAGATTCCTGGAAAAATTTATAATAATTTTAAATTTTTTAAGATTAATTCAAGAAATTGTAATGTTTCAAAAAATATCAAACGTTTTCTAAAAAGCTCGGCAGAAACATCTGGAAGATTCTAAGGCATTTTTTAAAATTTCAGTACACACTTGTGCAACATTTTTCTCTTTATTGAAAGAATAAGAAGGCATAGGAGCTCTGAATATTCACGCGTTTTTTATTTATTCACGTATTTATTACGTATATAAATTTACAAATAATCGGTACAAAATGGAAAAACTAGAATTGTTTACATACTTATCTATTTCGCCTTACTTTATTTCAACCACAGAGAATCCGCCTCGCCTATGCATTCGAAAATCCAAATAATTTTACTATGATTCATAATTTATTTTTTAACAACGTATGAAAAATAAAACTCCAGTTGAATAATATTGCAGTTCATTTAATATCTCAGGTTAATATTCCAATAAAGGAAATTCTGTGAATTAAATTGAATTTCATTAAACTTACGCTTAGCTTCTTCTAATGTTAGTTCTGTGGACTTTATTACCACATAACATGCAGTCATATAAATTAAGTAACAGAAAAAGAAAAGAGTTAAAAATCGCATTGCTTTTAATGTAAGAGACTTCAATATTGAAGTGCTTCTATACAGTCTAAGCGAATAACTGAATATTCCTTTAGTGTTTTCGCTCTACACATATAGGTACCAATTGCCCCTCCACTTTTTTATGACGAGTGTAAAAAAGGCAGCAATAATAAAGCTAGTGAGCTCTATTTACTACATTAGGTGCAGACTGAAGAAAAACGAAATGTACGAAATAAAAAAATCAGAAATTATAAAATTGCCGAAATATAAAAATCCAGGATTGGAAAATTCCCGTATAATAAAATTCCTCGAAGAAAACTGCCGAATTATAAAATATTCGAGGCCCGACTGCTGGTTCTCGCGCTTTGCGATCGATAATATATTTACCTTGCACTACGCGTTCAGTCTTTGTATTTCCCCCACATTTGTGCGGAGACATTTTAAAATTAAAGGTGGAGACATCGACCACTGTAATTTGGTGATTGTGAATTCTTTTTTGTCAAAGCTCCTTTGTCTTTAACGAACACATTCACATCACGTATCTCGTGCTTCGCACTCGATTTTATCGAAAATGCGAACTTTTATACATTATATTCAGCTCTATTATGTCAAATGTATATTATATATATTTCTGTACCTCGGTCTGGAGGTGCTTAGTCACATATTGAAAAATAAAATACAAATTTTATTTCCAATAATTTCTTGACAATTACTTCTATCCTAGAAGGTAAGCAAGAGCGGGAAATTTACGCGAGATAACATCGGGCAACACTGCTCCTTGGAGTGAGGTTTCTAGCCGCGGATGACCTTACGTGGCAGACGGGACAGTTGGAGATGAAGGTTTTACCTCTTGATACTTTTTAGAGCTACCAATTTTTGTAGAATGTTATAAGGAATAGTGTTGACGGACCAGATGGAGTGATTCCAGAAGAACAGCCTTTTGCATGCGATTCGAGATGCAATGAGCCTGACACTGGCAAGCCGAAATCCTGTTGAGTTGGCTAAGAAATGAAACTTTCATATCTTCAAGACAGCCGATTATATGTATGAGATGGACTTTGTAGCTGTTACTGCGTAAATATAATTTGACAAGAATCACATGGATTCATACGCTTAGCACCGATCCTTAGCGATCTTATCCGAGGTCCTACGAAGTGACGAAGTTTCGAATGTGAATCGAAGCTAGAGGGACCTCAGTACTCTCATGACTGGCGAGTCTATCGACACGAATTTTAAATTTATACGGGCTTTCTTGTTTTCTG
>CAKNXH010080726.1:0-28731 GCA_932178445.1 Andricus quercusramuli | reverse complement strand
GTCATTAAAATGAAAAATTCTTGTCATTTGAAGTTCTCGAACCTGAACTTGAAATTAAAGCATTCAAAGTTGAAACGTTTTGAATTAAAGACTTTTAAAATTGAATCTTAAAAAGATTTTAGTTAGGAAATTTATTATTTTTTTTTATATGAAATGGAAGCTTTTAACACTTTTCCATTTAAGAATTAAAACTAAATACTGTTCAAGTGTGAAATGTTAAGATCTAAACTTTCATGAATTGAACAGTTCAAAGGTTTCTGATTAAAAATATAAATCTACGTTCCGAAATGAGATTCATTGGTTTAAAGAAAATTTCTTCAAATCAAATAAAAATATTCACTGGCTCTCTGGTAAAGAAATTCCTTTGGCACAAACGAATGGCTTTTTTCAATAAAAATTTCACATTACCTTGATAATTTTTTAGTTTTTTTGTCAGATTCTTACATTAGAAGCATGACAAATTAATGGACCTCATTTTTTTAACTGAGCATATTCACTTTTCTAATAACATTAATGTTTAAATCAGTACGGCTTTCAGTCATAGGGAAAAATTCGACTTCTAATGGCGATCTTCAGTTCCAGTATATTTATCTTTTAAGATAAAAATTTAGCTATTTTGTTGGAAATTCGTTTCCTAGTAAAAAAATGTTTTTTCCGTTGAAAATACAACTATTGTGTTCTTGGTGGAAATTTTATTTTCTTTAGTTAAAAATTCAACTCTTTGGCTGAAAATGAACTTCGCGTTAGAAAATTAATGTTTTCGGTTAAAAATTAATGCTTTTAGTAAAAATTCAATTATTTGCTTGAAAATTAATATACTTTGTACAAAATTCAATAATTTTGTGACAGTGACTTTTTTTTAAATTCAACTGTTTTTTTGAAAATTCGTCATTTCAGGATAAAAATTCAGTTACTTTGGTAGAAAATTCAACTACTTGGCTGGCAATTAACTTTTTTTTGTTGATAATTCCTCTCTTCGGTTGGAAAATTTGTTTAAAACTAAATATTCAACTACTTCCGTTGAAGATTCATTATTTAAGTTGAAAATTCATTTATTTTGTTGAAAATTGTGTATTTCGATTGACTCTAACCGTCGTTGATTGAAAATTCGAATCTCTTTTAATTGAAATACCAAATATTATATTTTCATTTATTTATTTTAAACAAAAAATATAACTTTCCAACCATAAAAGATTAGTTTTAAACAAAATAATTGAATTATCCAAAAAATATTTAAATTTTTAACCTAAAAAGATGAATTCTCAACAGAAAAATGTAATAGTTGATATCTAAACCAAAAACATGAAATTACATACAAAAAACAGAACCACGAGACCAAAGAGACTAATTTTCAGCAAATAGGGATTTTTTAGTTCAGAAAGAAAAAAAATGTTGCCTTAATTGTTGAACCTTCAAGCCAAAAGGGAAATTTTCTGTACAAAAATTGAATTTTAATTAAATTTTTAAACATAAAATATGAACTTGAAGCGAACAATTTTTTTCAACAAAACAGTAAAATTTTCAACAAAAGAAGTAAACCCGCAACAAAAAATAAATGTAGAACAAAATAATCAAACTTCCAACCAAACAGATGAATTCAAAAATATGAATCAAGAAAAAAATGATTTCTTGTTAAAGTGATTAATCAAAAATTTGCAAACAAAATAATTGAATCCTCAAGCAAAGAGAATTAATTTTTAACCAAATAGTTACATTTTCATCCCAGAAAGATGAAATTTTCACTAAATCAGATGAATTTCTAAATTCAAAAGACAAATTGAAAGAAAAAATTTAAATCCAAAAAAAGGTTTTAGTTTGACTTTGCAGCACCAAGATATGAATTTTAAACAAAAAGTAAATTTTCCACAAAGATACTTCAATTTTCAATCCAGAAAGACAATTTTTCAGAAAACGGTTTACTTTTCAACCAAAAAATATTTCAGTTAACTTTTCAACGCCAAAATATAAATTTTGGTCAAAAAGTAGATTTTCTACGAAAATTGTTGAATTTTCAACTCATGAAGACGAATTATCGACTAAACAGTTTGTATCTTAGAATCTTTCATGAACGGAATAACAAAATTTTAAATTGAAATTGAAAATTTTTCAATTCAGTCTGCTTGACAGTTATTTGAAGTCATAGAAATTGCCTCACTTTTACATGATTTTTTCTGAATTTCTGACTTTTTCCCGACCAATAAAATTCTTTGACTTTTTTAAAAAATTGTTGTTGGCTAGGTTTGTCTTTCGCTCATCCGGTTTCTTTGTGCTTAGAGTTAAATTCATATTGAATTTCTGTATAATTAATGAGAATTATTTGTTTTCCTCCTTGAACTGTTACGTAATTCAAGTACGGTCCCTAGGTAAATTCCAGATAAGTTCAAATTACTTTTAAAAAATCCAAATTATTCTGTTGTCTTTAGTAAAATTGGACAGAATTCGAAATACTTTATGGGAATTGAGGAGAATTTGATCAAAGTCATTATTATTATTTATATTTTATCTGATTTCATTATTAATCCAATAAGATAATAATAGTATATAATAATAAAATTATTATTTGTTTTATTATTTCTAATTAGAATTGATGTCTCAGGCCTAAGATGGTTACAGCCCAATATGTCGAAGGCATTTTTGGACTCATTTTCAAGAGGTACTGGCTCAGGGATCGAACCCCGGACCTCTAAGATGAAGTCCGAGCGTCTAACCAACTGAGCCACCGAGGCTCTAGTAAAATTTATGATTTATTATTATTATTATTATTATCATACCATGAATCTATTTCCTTCTCGAAGTAGGTGTGACTCACTCAGTGAAAAAATATTTTAGATCTAAAACAAAAAACAGTTGAATTGAACAAAAACATACGAATTTGGAAGAACTAGTTGAATTCAAAACTGAGAAAGGTTTTTAAGTCTATGAAGAGAGAAAATTTTATCGAAAATGATGATTTTTTCAAATAAAATGAAAAGTTTTCTAGAAATAATATGAAATCTCAACGAATGAAAAGAATTTTTAACATAATCATTGAATTTTCAGTCGAAGAAATACATTTTTCGACTAAAAGGATGAATTTCTAAGCAAAAGGATTTATTTTTTATCAAGAAAGTCGAATTTTCAACAAAATACATGAATCTCAAAGCAAATAGTTGAATGAACCAAACATGGAATAGTTACACTTTTATTTAAAAAAAAAAAATTCGAAAAAAAAATATAAATAAATAAATAAATAAAAATTTTCAAAATTGTTATATAAAATTATTGGATTTCTGTAATAACAAACAATTTATATTTGAAACGAAGCATTTTGCAATGTTTCAATCTGAAGTTATTCAAAATTTAACACTTCAAACTCAAAATTGTTAGACGTTTCGAATGAAAACAAGCTTAAAATTCAGAAGCTTTCAATTTAGGAATTTAGTGTCCTGGAGGATTTGAGTTTGAAAGCAAATCATTTCATTTATTTGAATGAAGAACATCTACATCTACAATAAAACTTACGTAATTTTAGAATTTAGAAGAAACTGGAATAATTTGGAAGATATTTTCAAACTTTAGAAGTTTAAAAAAGATTAATATATAATTTAAAATTTGCAAGGTGTTTAAAGAATGTAGAATGAAATCCAGGTTTTTGAAGAATGCAAAAAAAATCCTTTTGAGAATTTTGAGAAAATCGAAAAAATGTTCTTAAGATTTCTTAACAAAATTTCAAATGATTTTCTATTCTGAAGAACGAATTTTAACAGGAAGTTGAAAAATATATTTCGGAACATTACAAATGGTCTGGAAGAATTGAATAAGAAAATCTTCTAACATTAAAAAATTTCAGTAAAAGAATAATTTTAAAGATGTTTCAAAGTTTTAGAAATTTCCAAAAAATTATGTAATAATTTATATCTTAAGAATATTTGAAAGATTTTGAGAGAAAAAACAAACTTTTCTAAGACTCCTGGGATAACTTGAAATGATTTTTTATTTTGAAAAATTATTTCTTAACTAAAATTTGAAAAAATTCTGAAACATTTCAAAAGATTTATAGAAATATTTTCGGAAAATTGAAATAAATGTGTTTGAATGATAAATTTAGAAGCTTTTTAAAAATTTCGAAGGATTTCAAGAGAAAAATTCTTTTTGAGATTCCTAGAAAAATCAAAAATTATTTTTTAATTGATACCATCAATTATAAGAGAATATTTAAAAAGATTAAAAAATTTGTTTGTAATTTTCAAAAAAGAATCTGAAAAATGTTAAGGTAGTTTTTTTACGTTTGGAATATTTTTCCAAAATTGGAGGAAAAGATTACCAAAATTGTCAAGAAAAAATAAGCAAGATTTTAAGATAATTTTAGGAATAATTCGAGTCACATTAAAAGATATTAGATGAAACTTTGGAAGAATTAAAGAACTTCATTAAAAAATTTTTAGATATGTTTTCGACATATCTGAAATTTCCAAAAATCTTTTTGAATCCTCTCGAGAAACCTATATTATTTTTTAAATGATTAAAAATCTGGAAAAATGAGACTTTTTGATAATAATAGTTTATTGTTTTAACATCAGCAAGTATATTTCTTCAGGAAATTGATATCTTTTTACACATACATTTCAAGAAGATTATTTTTAACGTGAATAAAGTAAGGTTGAATGGATGAAATTATAAAATGATCTACAGTTTTCTAGAAATGGATTTGAAAAAAAAAATTCAATACATTTTAGATCCACTCCTTTGTTTTTACATGCCATTGACTTTTTATGATTCTTGACCTTTATTAAAGAAAGCCTCGAAACGTGCTGTGAATTGAGCAATTGAAACAATGAATTGTGAAAAATGAAAAATGGAATATGGAATGTGTGATGTGAAATTATACAAAGTCATCTAGGTTGAGTCTGGCAGAGTCTAGGTGGAGTCTGATGAGCATTAAAACATACCAGAAGAGCAAATTAAAACCCTATTGTGATTTCAATACTTTACCATAATGGCAATATTCAAATGATCCTCTAAACTTCATAAGAAATTTGCGAGAAAATTTTTTTTCTTTTCATATAATTTTTGAAACTGAGTCAAAAAATGTTATTGAAAAATGAGGATTGTATCATGTATGACAATATGCGACGATATGATAAAAGCACTGTAAAAACGAGAGATCTCTTTTCTTATGGTATCATTTTTTTCGTGTCCTGTTATTCAATAAAATTCAAATTTTCAGTTGGAAAAATTAATTTTCAACCAACAAAACAATCAATTTCCAGTTTAGCAAATTAATTTTTAACCGAAAAAAAAGAACTGTATTTGATGCTTCAATTGTACAATAAAATCGCTAACTATTATCTTTCCAACTTTCAACTGAGTAGTTGAATTTTCAATCAAAAAAGATAAATTCTTGACGAAAAATATCTAAAACTTGATATTCCAACCAAGGAAATATCTTAATTTTCAATGAAAAATGTCGAATTTAACCGAATAGATAAATTCTCAACGAAAAATTTAATAGATGATGTTACAAAAAATTGTTTTCATTGAAAACAGTTGGATTCTATCCAAAAGGATCAATTTTGTAACAAATAGTTGAATTTTTAAAAAAATAGTTGGCGTAATTTGAAGTTTCTCAAGTGCACACCCATAAAACATATGGGTTCATAATTGAGTCAACTTTTCCAGATAAGTTTCTAATTACCATCAATTTTTCAGTTTCAAGATATTTTAAGGGACTTCTAATATTTTGGGGAAGATTTAAAAAATTCCAAAGCTTCTAAAATTGATTTGGATAAGTTGATGGAATTTCAAAGATTTTGAAATACTTTAAAGCATTTCAAGGGAATTCAAAAAGATTCTACGGACTTTTTCTCTGTCTAAATATTAATTTCAGTAATCGGACGGAATTTTAATGAATTTGAAACGCTTATAATAATTTTAAAGGATTCCATGGCACTTGCCGGAGATTCTGAGAAATCCAAGAAATTCCCACGTAACTTAATTTTCAATTTGTTGTGATTTTCAAGTATTTATAATCATTTTATCCATGCATTCTGACTGAAGATTCAAAATTAGAGCTTTCTTGGTGAAAGTTCATGATATCTCTTGAAATCGAACTATTCACGCTTTCCGGGGGAGGGGGGGGGGGATTTTCGAACATTTATATTTAACGATTTTTGCTTCAAACAGATGAAAATATTTATATGTGTTGTATTGACCTTTTCGGAAGTATATCCTAATAAAAACATTCTACTAATAGAATTGATTAAAAAATCCTATCTAGATTACAGTTTCTGTGAGTGCAAAGATTAAAGAGACTATTTTTAACGTAAATAAACGTTTCCTATTTCTATAAATCTAATTTAACCCTCGGTTCCACTTCTGGGTCAAATTGACCCATACATCAACTTTGGTTGTGTATACAACGAACACCTGAATTTTCAGCTCAATATTATGAAAATTAAAAAAGTTATGAATTTTTCAGTGAACATTTTTTTTCAAAAATTTGTTTTTTTTCGGGATTTTTTTTTATATGCAATTCATTATAAAATTGGTATTGGTATAAAATGATACGCGATCAAAAAGTGCGAGGGTCAAATTGACCCAGTGTAGGGATCTCGATCGAAAAAATAGAATATCACTAGAATATGTTCCGTTCCTGCGTGAAATTTATCTTTGACTTGGCTACAAATATTGTTCGAAACGAACCAACATTGTTGATAAAATTATTGAAGCAAGAATTTCCAGCGGAATTTATTGTAAGAACTATTATATTTATGAATGATATATATATATATATATATAAATCATTGAAACAAAATTATTATATATATCTAAAAATTGGATAACTAAAAATTTCTAAGTGATGTTACGAATTTCGATAACATCTGAAACTCATGACGTCACATAACCAAATAAAATATACAGTGCCCTTCCACCCATCGTGAAAGTCTGGTAAAATTATTCTCCCTTGCACTTTATCTGCATATCTAATTAGTTGAGGAAATCAAATTTATTCTAAGAAGTCAATATCAAAATGTGACAGTAGACGAAACAAGAAACAGTGAACATTCATATCTTATTATGCTGATTTCACAAACCAAACATAAAAAACTTTCCGCTTTGTTAAAAGTTGTATTCAGGAAAAAAAGTTGAAAACTTGATAACTTTGGATAGACAAATAATATTTCATAATAATAACAGGATTCTATATTTAGCTCTTGAAACAATTGGTATTGAGTTTCTATTTGTCCAGAAATAATAGCCATTTGTAAATTAAAAATAACGTATTAAATACGAGTAGGTTACACTGAATGTCAATATTTTCTGAAAAGTCGGTAGTGGGACGAAAGCGATTCTTGAAGCGAGGTTATAGTCAGCTGTTTCAAAAATAGATATGATTTTGATCAAGTATGTTCTATTTTTGTTGCTTTGATTTCACAGTGTTTTTCTGTTCGACCTGAAAAATGGTTGTCCTTGCAAATGAAGGAAGTAAATAAGGAAATCGCATAGTTCATAAGACTGGTAGTGTTGTCAGTGTCACCCAGTCACACACATTTCATCAGCGCAGAAGACTTTCCACCAGGTTAGTTGTATCGTTAAAAAGTAGGTAGGCAATATTAACCTGCATTACCGACATAAAATTTGGGTACATTTAGTTTGACCATTTGAAAATTCATCCTTTACTTCAAAGACAAATGTATGTGCAGAAACTAAATCTACGACTTTGTAAGTAGTCTTTGCCAAATCTAGAAAAGTGTTCCAAAAAATTTGGAAAAATCATCAAATTAAGAATAAATCCTACTATTGAAAATCCTTAAAGCTGAATCTAGAGTATTATAAAATATTATCTAATTGCTTGGTGTTCATAGAAAATATTGAATCGCTCAATGCAAAATTTTGGAAAGCAAAAAGTCTAAAATACAGTGTCAACCTTTATTTGTTATAACACGTATAAAGTCAGATCCCATCACCCATGCACCGTATAACAAATGAAGGCTGACGAAGAATCTTAAGCCCTTGGCTTTCAAAAATTTTGTTCGCACGAGTCAATATTTTTTATGAATATTGAACAATTACTCAATATTCTATCGTGGTATTGAATTAAATTTAAAAAGTTAATTATGCGCAGATATTAATTTTTTAAGTGAAGTAGGAATTTGAAAATGTCAAAGGGAATGTAACCAAACTTTCTGTAACAAAGAGTGCTCTGATTATAATGTTTCGATAATTTTTTGATTTAATATTCTTGTATTTATTCATATTCAGTTCATTATATTGCGAACAGCAGATGACACAAGACCTAATATACATTTACCTAGTTTTTGCAAGCATTAAAATACAAATTGTATTGTTTTAATTTTAAAGAATGAATTGCAAATCAATGTAACGTTCTTGAACTCGTACATCCCTATTTTCACCATAATTAGGATTAGAACTCCTAGCAAAGAGAGATTTTATTTCAATATGAAATCCCTTTCCCAAAAAGAAGTTTCTTAGCGAATTGCGTTGATTTTTTTATTTTCATCCTTATGCTGCAGAAATATATTTCCATTAAGTCGCAAAGATAAAAAGAAATTAGGGAGAGGTATGAAAAATGGTTTCTCTTCCGATGATAGTTTTCTGGGTTCAATACCGAGGGTAACAGAAATGACGTATTCACATTTACGAGACTGATTCAAATTTAGAGAGTTGAAAAATATAGTTTAATGGAAGGGTAATAGTATGTGAATAAGAGTATGTTCCTATTTTCCTGTGTCCTTTTTCAGTATCGCCCCTTCAACAAAACTTTACCCCATATAATAATGAATAATCAAGTCTCCACTAATATTTCTGTATGTCTGCACTAATATGTCCCTGAGATACATTTTGTTCAAAGGGTCAAAAAGTCCCCTGATTAGGAATATCTTGGTTATTTTTTTAAAATTTTGATCAGTATTTGTTAAGAAAAATAAGAATTTTTCACAATCTCAAAACTATAACAAATCAATATGGAAACAATATGGATCAATATATTAATTAATTAGGCATATTCAGGATCCCCATGCGCTACTTTTCAACAGAGTTCTGTTTTCGATTTTCAAATTTTTCGTTCAGATATATTTTCTTTATTTTCCATAGAAAATTGCAGTTATTTATCATATTTTGTACAAATTGTTTGCCTCCAATAAGCATCAGGTTGCATAAGTGTGAAATGATATGCCCATGAAAGAAGGTTATTTCAATTGTGTAGCTTTTTCCTAATGCTAGAGATATTTGGAAAGTCTCTCTAAATCAAAAGTAGGAAAATTTTACGAAATAAAAGCAAAACTTGGCAGATTTTATTGAGAAAAATTAAGCCACAGAAGATTAGTAGAAAATTGCTAATTCGAGTATACGAAATACTTCCTAATTCTGTAGTCAAAAATTAGTAAACAGGCAAACAAATATTATGAACTGTGTATAATAACTTAAAAAGTTATAAACATAAAAAATGTGAAACATATTAAAGTTTAATAAAACGACCCGATGGAATAGTATTTTTATCTCTATTGAAACGATGAGTAGGCCATGTTGAGACACTGTTAACGTAACCTAGGCTGCTTCCGCTTTCGAAATATTACCTTATAATTTTTCGAACAGATTCAGGATAAATAAGAATCTTTTGAAATCTTGAAATTATACTTGTTTTTTTTTTGTAATAAAAATTATTTGGAAAAAAATGTAACAAACAAATTCAACGATGCTATAACGTTTTTTTCATTACACACCATTTAAGATTGTTCTCTTTGGGAAGAAAATGCATCATTATTTCTCTTTTCTTTTTGAAATAAATTTTAGCCGTGATCTCGGATCCTTCATCTGTAGCAAAATGATTAAAGTGATTAATTAGAGTTTGTTGTCGTAAATATCATAATTGTTTTCCAAGAAATAAGACTGATGGTACCATACGTTCAGGAAAAAAGTGACACACAATTAGACCAAAAGTAGTACCATTAAGCATCAAAAACTAAAAAAGATTCTATACGCCATTTCTTGGAATATTTGGTACTCAAATAATCTTTATGTTTTCTTGACAATATACATGTAAAAAGAAGCACATAATCTAACACGTTTTCTTTAGTTCCTATTCCGAAGAAACAAGAGTGTTAAAAAAATTAAAAAATTATAAGGGTTCATCCTCTCCAATATAGAACATTATAATCAATTTTACCGCAGGTAATAGAATTTCAATTAAGTAATAACATGTACTGTTTGTTACAGCTTTTGAGCAGATTAATATCGCCAGCTTTCGGTTATGGGAAAAGAAAAGGTGCATATTAACATCGTCGTCATTGGTAAGTTTTATCATTTAATTAAACTAAAAATCACTAATTAGCCACTTTCATAGTCTCAAAACGAACTAGTCTCCTCAAATAGAACAATGTGTTCAATGAAAAAAAGTACTCCCTGTCCCCAGAGAGTTGACAGAGGATGAATTCAAAAAATTATTGAGTATTATCAGAAAGAGATGAAACTTTAGCCATGGATTCAGATAGATACTACAAATCAATAGTTCAATGTTTAATCGCAAAAGCACAAGAAAAATCCACATCTAAACAACACAATATTTTCAGAAATGAATCATAGTATACTTGAGTCTACACTGTTGAACATTTTTGTATTTGGACCACTTTTTTGCTATATTTTTTTATAGTGAATTCACATTCCCGGAATAATAATTTTATACTATCAACAAGTAAAAGTGGTTCGGGAATGTCGAAACAATTCAGAGATAGGACAAAACATAAGCTTGATAACATGAGAGGGATGTTTTGTCAACAGCAATTGAAACTAAAAACAAATAATGGTATTGCAAATATATAGTTATAGATTATTACATTGAAAATACATTAGTTGTTTCTTCACAATGAGATCAGTACCGCGCGTGGAGATATGCCTTGTACGTAGGCACACGGCATTATCTGCAGTTTCCTAAGTTTTCTGTTATTTGGAAAGCAAGAAATATTTTGACATAAAAATATCTTAGAACAGAACGCAAGTCGATGTAACCAAAAACAGAAAGGAAACCTGTTTCACAAATTGTTATTCTTTATCGGCTTTTAGATATTTTCTTTCTTAGCTCTAGCTCTAAAAGTTATTATTTCAAATACCACGGAACTTTATATTTAGAACAAGCATATTTTGCACTTATTATTTTGTTGTGGATCGTTCGGCCAAATCTTCTTAACAACTCAGGTCTCTCATCATTGACAAGAAATTTTTCGATTCCTTGCCTTTTTTGTGCTATTTTCTTATGTCATTAAGAATTAAAGATGAAACTGAAGTGAAAACTTCTTGATCTCAAGTCAAATTTTGGTTATTTAATACTATACATTTCATACCTTGCACCTCATTAGTGAATTTGCTAATTTCTTCGCCATAGGCTACTATTTGGCGATAATAATTATGGAATAATTATTCTAAAACAATTACTAATTTCACTTCATTCAGAAGAGAAGGTTTCAATAATAACATTGTACCTATTAATAAACAAAATTCATATTTTTTTAAAGGTCATACCATCTTAATTTATACGTTTCAACAAAATAATTAATCCCTTGCTTTTGTTCTTTCAATAGGACACGTAGACAGCGGTAAAGCCCCAGGTCGAAAGAAACGTAGTGCGTCCTACAACCCACTGGAACAAAATGTGAATAATGAAGTTTCCCATCCATATTCACCAGCTGTTGGAACCGGACAAGATTCGTATAATGGTTACGCTGATTCTTATCTCCCAAATGCAGTAATACAAGGAAACTCTTTTAATCTAACTTCAAATACTGGACTTAATAATCCAGGTATACAATAACACTTTCGTTTGTCACAGTGATGCTATGAATAAAAACATTATTCATGCCTAATTCTATCCAAATTATTTTCCATTCAATCCTCTTTACCCAGAAGTATACTGTATACTTTTGTCTGTGTAGCAGAAAGGTACCCACAATGCTCAGTGTATACAGAGTCAAAAGAAATAGCCTTTTTTAACAAAATAAGTTTTCGAAACTTCGCAGTGACATGTTACTTGACAACCTATTTTAAACTAATATTTGAGAAAAACAATTGTTTAAAATTTTTTTTGCTTTTCTAGCTACAAACTAATCGCAACAAACTTTCCCAATTTAGGACAAACGAATTTTTTAATCCTGGATTGTGAACGATATTTAAGAAATTATTGCACGTGTACACTGGTGTGGTACTCATTTATACTTGGCTGAATTTTTTTCAGAATTTCTATACATACTATATACTATATTCTATACTCCATGTTAATTTTAAATGGCCTGGGGCGCGGGTTGACGTTGATAAATTTGAAAGAAATATATGTTGAATCAGACAATATTAGCCTTTTTCTCCTGAAAAATTAGATGCGTATCTGTAAAATATAACCACAAAATAAATTTTTGACATTTTTGAAACATTTTTTTTCACTTATATTCATTATTAAAAAAAAATTAATTTTCGTTTTTAAAATTGTCTTGCGGGTGACTATAACATATGTTTTGAACACCAAAATCGGTTCTCTCGTTTTGGAAAAAAGTGACCTTTTTTTTTTTACTTACACCTTTCATAACTCCCCCAAGAATGAAACTTTTAGGTTATCCTTCAAAGAATTGTTATGTTACATGGGTGATCATCTTCATATGATCTTTTTTACGAATTTTGAAAGCTTTCAAGATAATACAAATATTATCTCAAGATTACGAAAATTATCCAAAAAGAATCTGGGAGAATTTGAGGCAAGTTTAGAAATAATTCAAGTCAGTTTAAAAGATATTCAGGAATTTTAAGTTTTGAAGGGATTGAAAATATTTAAAGACTTTAAAAGATTGAAAAAAATGATGCTCAACATTAAATAAACAAGAACGTCTAAAAATTATTATTTCAAATTTATCCTAATTTAATTTTTTGTATGACCTAACAACCTGGGAAAATGAGATTTTTCAAGAATATTATTTCACAGTTTTAACATCATGAAGCTCATTTCCTTCCGAAATCAGTATGTATATTTTTACACACATATTTCCAAAAGATTATTTTGAACGTGAGTAAAGTACGGTTGAGTAGATTAGATTTGTACATAGTTCTTGTTTTCCAATTCAGAGGCAGCAGCTTGTAAATATGTCATGTTTTTGGAGGTGATATGTGGTATATACTTCCGAGATTTTCCGGGTTCATGTAACTTTTTCACAGTCATTAAAATGAAATAATTTTGTCACTTGAAGTAGTCAAATCTGAACTTGAAATTAAAGCACCCAAGGTTGGATTATTTTGAATTTAAAACTTTTAAAATTGAATCTTAAAAAGATTTTAGTTAGGAAATTTAAAATGTTTTGATACTAAATGGAAGCTTTTAAGACTTTCCCATTTGAGAATCAGAATTAATTGCTGTACGAGTGTGGAATTTTTCACCTTGAACTTCCATAAATTGAATAGTTCACAGATTTTTGATAAAAAATATGAAGCCACGCTCTAAAATGAGATTCATTGGCTTCAATAAAATTTCTTCAAATCAAAGAAAAATATTCATTGACTCTCCGTTAATGAAATTTATTTTTTTTAAAGCGATTCAAACTCCGAACTGTCAAAAGAGGCGTCAATGTCTGGGCAAGAGTTCAGAAGCACGGGTTAAAGAAAGACACCATTGGTCGGCAGCATAAAAAGGCACCCCCGTTGCTTTCAAACACTTGCTTTCCAACAAAAAAAGTGTCTAAAAATATTTGCTGTTGTCACCTTGTAATATATATTTACGACCCTATAGCCCTATACATAACTCCATACCGGCTTTTTTGATGCAGATGCACGAAGCGATTACGATCATGATTCCTCGAAGCAACTAATCCCGACGCACTCGGAACGTGTAGGTCATCCACTCCAGCTCCTTCTGTCCTGGTAAGTAAGCAAGAGCGAGAAATTTACGCAAGATACTTCGTACAGAACAGTTGGAAATGAAGGTTTCATCTCTAGATACTTTTTTAGAGATACCACTCTTTGTAGAATGTTATGAGGAAGGGAGGAGCAGTGTTGACGGACCAGATAAAGTTATCTTAGAAGAACAGCCTTGTGCATCTGACTCGCGATGGACTGAGGCTAACGCGGGCAAACCGGAATTTTGTTGAGTTCACTAAAGAAATGAAGTTTTCATACCTACAAGGCAGCCGATCTTGCGAACTACAAGATGAACTCTGTAGCCTTGGTACAGCCTGCTTAGATCGAAAAGAAGTGCTTGACAATTCACTCGTTTTTCTTCTGCCTTTGCTGTGATATTACCATCGGCTGGTGCCGAGAATTCATTCACGTGAATTATCTTCGTCTTCATATCTTGGAGGATAATATCAGGCTTTGTGGCACTGATGAGTTGAGTAGTTGAGAATGAGAAATTCCAGTAGATCTCACACTGATTATTCTCTGTGACGGACTCAAGTTCCCTCTGGGCGTAGAGCAAGACGGCTATTATATCAATACCGAACAAAAGCCTAAGATGGCAGGATAAACCTTTTAGAGACGCACTGTGTCTCTCTATGTACCCGTGGCATGCATACTTTGAGTATCCACTAAGAACATGCCGAATTATTTTTGGCTCTCGCTTACACGCCCGGCAGTTGGTATCGCCTATGTTACGTCCCGAATTAAAAAAATGTACATAACGCCACTTAGGCGCAACCCATCTTACTTTGAGAAAAGCCAAGAGACAATTTCTCACATATAGAACTAGGCGAATAATTGGAACTACGGGAGGGTACAGACTCGGACGATACCAATAGCATACATGACGCATGGTAAGCAAATAAAAACCTTATGTAGTATAACCTGCTTTTTCCAATTATCTAAAGTTTTTATTATTCCATCAGCACTTGGACTCAAAATGAGTCCAAGAAATGCCTGAAGGGCGTCATATAGTTTTTCTAGTTTAAAACTAACAGAAGGATACTTTAAATTATCTGAATACTTCTGACTCATTCAATGGTTTATTCACCCGACCGTTCATTCAGTGTGGCGGAGTAAGGAGTCACACAGGGGGAAGTGAGGCTGAGAGAAAATCCACATTTCAAAATTGGACACCGATATAATGAATTAAGGAAGTCTATTAATAGGATTACGCTTAAGTAAAATTATTATAACGAGTGGGCCTTTGCCCAACTCAAAACAAGAGTAAAATAAGTACCGTCATTTACTTTTTAATTAATGTCACTGACTCGAATAGAGACTCGTTGGCCTCGACCGAGGTTAGCAATTGACAAATTTCAACAGCGTGTGTCTACTGATTGCACATACGACGTTGAGACGCAAAGATGAGTTTACAGGTTAAGACAAAGAAATTATAGGGAACCCACCTGGCAGAATCCGACCTCCTTTGGCTCGCCCTCTCATTTTTTCTCTTTTAATTTAATATTTCTCTTTAGATTGTATCATCTCGTCTCCACGAGAAACTTAGTCGCAGCTTGGAATCACGAATTAAATTCAGAGTGACGTCTCCGTTCTCCCTCACATAGGAGTCCGAGCGTCACTCGCGTGACGAGCGTAAAACTACATTCCAAGTAGTGTGGTAGCGCATAGTCGGAGTGCGTTCTGTACCACGCAGCACCTCGTGGTCTGCTACTAGTCGATGGTCCAGGGATTGGTTGACACGGATCACCGCGCAGATTCTCTGCGGGCTTGATCCCGTTTCTCCGAGCGCTCTTGAACGAGCGGGAATCCCATCCACTACGCATCCTCCAGGAAAATCTCCTCTTCTCAGTCCCTGGCGACAGCAGACCTCCACTGCAGCCACCCTCGTAGAATCTGACAGTTTTTGTTGTTGTGTGGGTGGTTGATCCACCCTTGCCGCTCGAGTTGAAATATGAATAGAATAAAATAATGCGAACCAAAAATTTGAAGAAATAATTAACTTTTTACAACTTGGAACCCCGTGGTCTGGCAAGTATTGGTTCCGGTCGGATGACATAACCTGCCTAGTTTTGACAGGTGATGAGTTTCTTTTTTTCTAGTTTAGTTAGTCTTTCATTGATAATACTGAAATTTGTTCCTCAGATGAGTGCCTAATTGAAGTTTTTATATTTAAACTTTTTAGTTGGTATTAGCCGTCAAACTCTTATGTTCTAGGCTAATACTTCCTTTAATATTGGTAAGTTTTCATTCAATTTAATTAACTCAATTCTCAGTAAAATAAAAGAATTCTTACAATTCAAACATTCTCTTTAAAGACCAGCCGTAGAACTCTCATATTCTCGGCTAGTATCGTAACTGTGATCAGACAGTAACCGAAAGTGTCCTGATTAAATACACTGGATATAATTAAGATAGCACACAGAATTCGCATTCCGGAAAGAGCAAGAGATGAGGCGCACGATCATCGAGAGTATCAGTAGAGGGGACTTACATATTAGTCACTCACGTAACTTGATACTCGTTAACATGAATCATTCAAAATTCAATCTTTGGATCGCACGTGCTTAATTAAACGCGGAAAGCGTACGTGCTCAACTACGTGCGGATTAATTAACGCCAGAGCTTCCCTTGTTAACTCAATCTGCGAAGTACGAACCGCTTTGACTAAGTCGCGCCTTTTAGATAATTGTGACTGAAGAAACACTCTGATTAAGTCACGTACTTTGATATCACTGCAAGATTGTTCACGTATTATCGAGTAGTGTTCTAAAGTTCCTTCTGCTGAGACTTTAGGTCGTCGTAAGAGTCTGTTTCCGGATAAAGTCCGCATTGTTATACATCCGCAAAAAAAATCTCATGAGTAGATTCATAGTTGATGAATTTATTGTTTGATACAGTATCAAAATGCTATCTCTCGAAATTTCAATGAGTGAAATTTCACTAATTGATAGTCAAATCCCACTAATTCAATTAGAGAGGAGTCGGTCACTAACGATTAGTAGAAGACTACTTATTTGATTAGTGAAAATTGTCCACTAATAAAATTAGTAAAATTCCACTAAGCAATTATTAGTCCGTGCCGTTGCAGTGTTTACTAATTAAATAGGGGAAAGTCACTAATTGAATAGTTAAAATGCACTAATTTTTAGTGACAAAATTAATATTTTTAAAATAAATATAAATTGACAAAAGATTCTTAAAACTGGAGAAATACAAAAAATATGCACTATAATAAATCTATGTAATTTTATTCATAGTAACAGATTGGAATTAAATTTCATTACCATCAACAACATAAGTTTGTGGAGTAATGGTTTGTTCTGAATGTTCTAAATGATTAATCTTAAAAAAGAACATAATTTCTCAACGAAGAGTGTAATATTTTCAATTTAAAACAGTTAAGTTCAACAGAGAATAGGCATTTTCAAGAAACTAGTTGAATTCTCAAACAAAACAGACTAATTTTCAAACCAAAAAGAGGTCCTTTCAATGAAAAAGGGAATAGTTACATTTTCAGTTCAAACAATGATTTCTTAACTAAAGTAATGAAACTTCGACTAAGAAAAATTGATTTCTCACCAAATATTGAGATATTTATTCAAAGGATGGATTTTCTACCAAAAATACATGAGTTTTTAACAAAAAAGATCAATTTTTAACAAAAACGAAAATAAATTGAAACAATGTTCAATTATTAACCAAAAATATAATACTTCAATTTCAAATATAGAAGTAATTTTTCAACCAAGCAGATGAATTTTTGACCAGGAATTTTGAATTTCTATCAAAAAAGATAAATTTCCCAAAGAAAATAGAATAGTTCCATTTTTAGTTAAGACAATAGATTTTCTTAATTTAAAAATCTCATTTTTAACAAAATAGTTTAATTTTTGACTAGAATGATGAATCTTCAACCAAAAAATCAATTTTCGACCAAATAGTGAAATTTTCAATCAAAAAGGTGAATTTTCCAACCAAATAGGCAATTTTTCAATAAAATACATGAATTTTTAAATAAGAAAAAGAAAATTCAAATAAAAATAGAATGTTGAAATTTTCTACCAAAACAAAAACGAATTTTTAACAAAATTATTCTATTTCCAGCCAAAGAAATGAATTTCCAACTTAAAATAGAATACTTAAATTTTCAGTGGAAAAATAAATTTTCATCGAAACAGACTACATTTTTAACAAAATATTTACATTTTTCACCACACAGATGAATTTTCAGCAAGTCAGCACCAAAGTTTCAACCAAATGATTAAATTTTTCAATGAAAAAACTAATCACTCTTAGACAAGAAGATGAATTTTTATCCAAAAAGATTAATGATCTACTTCTTGGTGAATTAGTCACCAAGAAGGTTCTCCACACAAAAAGATTTTTCAAACAGAAAGTTGAATTTTCAACTAAGGAAGATACGTTTTCAACCAATCAAGGAATATTTAAATTTTCAGATAAAATAGATTTATTATCAAGAAAATGTTTAAATGAATAGTTAAATTTTGATCAAAATAAACAGATTCTTCAACCAAGATGACGAATCATGAACAACAAATTTTTAATAAAGTAGTTCCATTTCCAATTAGGTAGTTTAATTTCCAACCAAAAAAGACGAATTCTTAACAAAAAGTGTAACGGTTGATATTTCATCCACAAGAGATTTCGATTTTTTACCAAAAGCTGTTGAATTCAACCAAACATGTAGGATTTTCTACAAAATAGATGAACCCTCAACCAAAACGGATTAATTTTCAGTCAAGACTTGTGATTTTTAACCAAAAAGATACAATTTTTACCAAAATAGATACATTTTCAACCCAGAAAGACAAATCATCAACAAAACCGTTGAATTTTCGAACAAAAGGAATTATTTTTTAGCAAAATTGTCAAATTTCCAACAAAGTAATCAAATTAACTTAAGTTTCAATTTATCGAAAATTTCCTGCGCTATATTTTACGCTAAAGCCCACTTTGATTCATCAGGAGGATGGCTAAAGTTAAAAGAAAATGTTCTAAGTAAGAAGAAAAGACACTAGCGTATACTATGAGATGTCACACTTACTGTGAAATAATTAATTAATCTTTTTGAATATTCTCCTAAAATTAATTTTTCATATAAAAAAATCATTTTGAATTTCGCTAGGAATCTTAAGAAACAGTTGCTATTCTTATGAAAGCTTTCACGATTTTTGGAATAATTTTAAGCACCTCTTAAAATTACTTGAATTTTTTCTAAACCAATAAGTGTTCAATTTTTAGCTATACATCAAAATTAAAAAATTTCACTTTCAAATAATTTTTTTTCAAATAATACAATTAAAATTGTAATTATCAAACTTTGAATTTAGCTCTCTCGAATATAATTTAAAAAGTTAATAACTGAACTTAACATTGAAATAACAAGTTGGAATCCAACTTATTTTAAATTCGAAAATAATTTTTCAAAAAGAGAAAAGACAGAAAGATTTTCTTAAATTGCATTATGTCATCAAACGATATAAAATTTGAGATATTTCAAGTGATTAGATAGATTTTTCTCCTAAACATTGGTTGGATTCCTGGTTAAAAGCAAACCACCCTGCAAATGGCCTCGCGAATGTTAAAATCGACATTCAGTGTGAAAATCCTGATAAGAGCATTCTCAAACTCTGTTAATAATAATGTTTTCATACCTATCAAAATTTTTTCAGAATCTTCATCTAGTAAGACATCTCTGTCCTCGTACAACTCCTTTGCCAACTCTTTCAGGGTGAGCATTCCAGGCTCATCAAACAATTTTTACATTTTCGTTGGAAAACTATACAATGATATACCTAATAACTGAAAAAAGACATTATATACATATACATCTATTTCTTTATTTATTTATAATACATCCTGTATATCCCAATTGTTTTTTTGCATTATTTGAAATAAAAATTTCGATTTGATTAATCTAGCATCAAAATTAAATTATATATTAGAATAGTTATAATATTACAATTTAATGATCATATTAACATATAATATAATTGATCATTATGTAATTACTCAATAACACCAGTATGAATCCTTTGATTCATAAATTTATTCACCACAATTCAACAATTCGAGACCGCTTCCCTTCGCTTCTGACACTTCTGACACAATTGATCGGAATCATTACAGTTCACTAATTCGTTAGTGATCGCGTTAGGTTACTATTGAATTAGTAAAGCGAAGTTAGTAAATAATAGTGAACCATGTTTACTCATTGATATAAGTGAAACTTATACTAATTTATTAGTAAAATACTTACTATTTTAAAATCCAAACCTCAAAATATTACTATTTTGTTAGTGAACCATACATTTACTAATTTTATTAGTGAAATACTCACTAATTCAGATTTAGAGAGATAGCTACTAGCAAAAACTCTCTGCAGCATATTCACCCTGTGACAAGCTTGGGCTTTTATTGCAGAGCCTATCATAATACACGGACACTTATTCATTTCTTGTCAGAGCGCAGTCGTCTGACCTTTACGGCATTATCCACTGAACCACGCGTTGTTGCAACGGAGGCGGCTCCTTGTTAGTGATGGGTACGCGTGTATGGTCAGACGTTTTACTTCAATTGCCACGAACTCTATTTTTCTTAAGAATAACAGTTCTGAATTCACTTTTTGAAACGGAGGTCATTTTCTGAGGTATTCATCGACTCCTTATTCATGAATACATATTTACAGTTGTCTAGTCCACTTCTGAGTTCCGTTTCACGAATTCTTCACATTTGAATGAATAGAGCTTTCATAATAGAGTCATTTGTCGTAATCTATTCAACTTTTAGCAATTAATAAAAAGTGAATGTCTGCTTAATCAACCAAACTAGTGAACGAACAAAATTCCAAAAATAAAAATTCAAATTAAACGAAATTACTTCAAACTAAAGTGGGTGATTTCGTTTGCGACTCATCCTTGAATACTTATTCAAATCGAGTGAATGATTTATCACTCTTTATTGAAATCAATCAATTCAAAATTTCAAATTGTCCAAAAATCTTATTATTAACAATAGGAATAGTTCCAATCCAATATCTATTAATTTTGAGACCCCCAAACCCCTTTTATTGTGCCAGGAAAATGCCCCAAAAAATTCAAAAAAGCAGTTTTCTATAAAATTCACACTAAAGATGGTATTTTTTTAAATCTTTTAATTTCTAATTGATAAGTGACGAGCTTTCAAGTATTTTTAAAGTAATTTTGAATTCTTTAAACAATTATCATTTGTTTGCAATTTTTGTTTCCTTCTGTGAATACGAAGTTAATGAATGTCAAGAGTATTAGTTCTTCTTCAAGATATTTGGTAATTATTTCCACAATTTTCATTTGTTTAAACAATTCAACAAAACAATAAAAAATTATTATTTCCTGGAAGGAATGACACGATTGAAGAATGTCGATAGCAAAATTTTTTTAAAGTTTATTTAGTAATTATTCAAACAATTTTTTTTGTTTTAACAATTTGCATTTGCTTAAATAATTTTGTTTGTCTGTCTATCGTCCCATATTATTCTTTTCTGCAATTAGTGACACAATTAACAAATATTAAAAGTAATATGTTTTTACTTAAGTTATTTTGCAATTATTTGAACAACTAGTAATCATCCACTTGCGCTTGTCCATAGGGAAAGGGGAGAAGAGTCTAGATTTTTGGAATCCCTTACACTATGTTGCGTGATTAAGCCTGCAAAATATCTGGCATTTTACAGGTCAAGCAGATTCGAAATTTATTTTGTAAAAATCCGAGTAAACGGTGGCTGGGGTTAAAAAAGAAGTGAATTTCTGTCCCACCGCTGCCACCATCCGTTTCTTACGTACCAGCTAATAATTTTTAGATTATAAATATTTCAAAACAAATTGGAAATTTTTTGTATTTTTGTCACATCGTATATCGGATAAAGTAAAGATAATGAAGAAGATACGACCTATTTGAGAAGTATACATGTTTATCAAATACTAAAATTTATCGGAATGATGCTGAGAGCTCCGAAGTATGTAGTTAAAAAATTATTGAGCTCACGACTTCCGTAGAGATTGTGAATTCTTGAAATACAAGATCATAAAATTTTCTGCTTTCTAAACTGCATATGTCGATTAATGTAAGAATAATCAGTACTAAAATGATTACTACAATTTTTTAAACAGGTTCTCAGTTATCACTGACCAAACTGTATCTATTCAATATGATCAATATAGAAAATTTGAAGAATATTTAAAATATCTGTTTTATTCCTTTGAAAATTAGGGATTTCAATTCTTGGTCAATAGACTACCAAGCCATATGTACTTAGCAACTTGTTCTATTCCTCCGTCATTTAGGACAATGTTGCACATTGATTTCTCACCCTTCTCTTCAGACACCATAATTTTTGTTTTATTCACGTTAATTTTGAGGCATATGTTCTTCATACTTGTATTCAGTTCGCTTAACATCCTTTGCAAGTCTACGATTGAATCGGCCGAGAAACCTTATTATCTGCTAATGCTAACCCACGCACCCTCAATGCCCCGAGATCCACACATTTTCCATCAAAGAGGGTCATTCTTTGACAGTTGCCCATGAATATAGTAAAAAGCTATGAGGACAAAACGCATTTTTGGTTCAAAAATTAATTCTTCAACTGAATATTCAACTCTTCCATTTGTGATTGTAAGTTTATCTTCCCAAGTTAAAATTTCAACTATCTGCTTGAAAAATTTTGTATTTTGCTGTAAATTCATCTTTCTAGTAGAAAACAAGCCTTCTTGCTTGAAAATGCATCCTTGCTGTTTAAAGTTCTTAGCGACCCCAAAAAAGATAGTAAACATGGTCTGACCCCGGACTCGGAAAAAAAAAATTTATGAGGTTTTTTGAGGTTATGTCAGAACCCTGACGTGCTGGGGTTTTTTGGACCTCGGATTCGGATTCAGCGACCCAAAAAACATATAGTCAACATGGACTGACCTCCAGGCCAGAAAAAAGATTTTTTTTGTGTGTGGCTGTGATATAGTTATGTTACAATTTTGACCTTAAAATACCTAGAAAATTCTTTGAAGTTTGCTTAGGGACCGTTTATGAACAACGTTACTAATTCGAGGGGGGCGGGGTTACTATTTTTTACCTCTGCTGATGATAAATTTGCAATAAATTCATAGAAAAAAATACAAACATTGAACTCTTTTTAGTAAAAATGCAATTTTATATTTCCACTATATATTTCTCGTTTGGTTATAATATCAAATATTTGGTTGCATTTTGAATTATATTGTTGAAAAAAAAAAATTTTGTTAGAAAGTATTCATTTTCAAACATTTAAATGCTTGTTTAAAATATGAACTTCTTTGTTAAAAATTATAGATTTGGTTGAAGATTCATCTCTTGAGTTGAAAATTTAACTATTCCGTTTTAGGTTGAACGTGGAATTCTCTTGTCGAAAATCTATTCTTTTGAAGATACATCATTCTATTTGAAAACGTATCCCTTCATTTCGTTACATTTTAAATTGAAAATCTAACTACTTCATTTTTTGTTAAAAATTCATCTATTTTGGTATTTGCTAGAAGTATTAACTATTTCATTTTGTTGTTGAGAATTCATCTTCATTGGTTAAGAATTTAATGACCTGGTTGAAATTTGAACTAATTTGTTGAAAATTCATTTTGGTTTTGTTTCTCCTCAAGAACTAATAGATTTGGTGAATTTACTCCTGATCAATGCAAATTGTCACTAAAGATTGATTTGATTTATTTCTTTAATTATCTTGAACAAATTAGTAGATAAAACTGGCATCTGCTGCAGTTTTGGTGTTTAAATGCATCCATGTATTAATTCCGTCATTAGCTTATGCGTTTAATCATCAATCACAACCCTGAAATTTTTTCTACATAGACCAATTTTTACTGAGAATCATTTCTTTTCCTTAAAAAATAATACCTTCCCGAGTAAAAATTCTTCGACTTGGTTTCGACTTGAATTTCCCCCAATCAAGACATGCTGAAGTCGAAAAGTCCGACTACGGCATGTCTCCTTATTGAGACGGAGTCAGACTTCAATTTGAGTCGAATTTGTATGACTTCAAGAAGAGCGGTTTACGCCTTCGAGTATATACCTTCCCCGAAAAGAGGGTCATTCTGACTTAGTGATGCATATCGATCATTTTTGGACAAAATCGAGATTTGCTTAAGACATAGTCAGATGGAATTGAAATGTGATGGAGATCAAGAATTTGCAATGAAAAAAGTCGATCGAGACGATACGATCATCTCGACTGAGTGATGTTTCGTCTCGATGTGATGAGTATGGTGTTCAAGGTTTCAATTTAATCTGACGAGATTTTTGAAAAATTTCAAAATGATCGATATGCATCACTATTCTGACTGTCATAAAAGCTAATCTTTGTTAATAATGAAATGATTTTGTATGTTTTTACACAGTATATATTGAATCAATTCATATATAGATTTTCATTTGTATTATACTTGTTTGACGACGATAACGAAAATGTTGTTTCTTTTACGTATTTCTAACGGCTCAGGAGATCCTTATAGAAAATTACAATTTTAATTCTTGTGAGGAAAATTTTTCAGGGTTATACTCGTTTAGACTCACAGATTCTGAATTTTTAAACAAAAAATAACTAATTTTATATTTACAAATTTTTCATTCATTAATTGTGATCCTTCGCATATGTTGACAGTCTCATTCGAGGTCTCATTTCTGAGTCGAAAAGTTTCGTCTTGAGACAAGTTTCGCCGACTTGAAATCTTGAATTTCTTGGAGCCGAACTCAAGACATCGCCAAATCGAACTCAAGTAGGAGCATTTTTACTCGGGTTAACACAAGAAATTGCCTCGAACAACACTTTTCATTGTTATCAACAATTATTATAAAAAATGCACATTTATTAACATAAAAATGTTTTCCTTTCTGCAGATTCACTTCTTTCCATCTCTTTTTCTCGGCGAAATATAGTTTTCAAGATAAAGACTAAGTAATATTTGTACGAAACAGTTGAATTTTCCACAAAGAGCTTCTTATTGACCAAAATAGTGGATTCTTCAACTAGAAACGATCAGTTTTAAAAAAAAAAAAAATTTGGGAAAAAAAATGAAAACTGAGAAACTTCTATTTCAAAAAATTCCTAATCTCTTCTGGCACCTCGAAATAGTTTCAGTATTCAAACAAAAAAAATTTTACATTAAACGATATACGGTGTTTCGGAAATATGAAAAATGTATGATTCTGAGTAATTTTTTTATTATTCCAGCATTTCATATTGAAAATTTATTTATTGCGATTGTCTGAAGTTTTTTAGCAATAAATTCTCAATGTACAGAAACAGAATTATCATAAGATGAAGAAAATAGAATATCCATGTCATAAAATGTGAAGGTGACTAAAACGAAATACATTTTTCTATCTTCCGAACAGTTTGCGAATTTCTACGATACATTCTTGATTTTTAGGTGCTATACCTTTTCCTTCTCGCCAACATAGGCCTGTGAAACAAGAATTTCAATTAGTCCATTATACTCAATTTATACTGCATATATGTACATGGTTGGTGTCCCAGACTAAAGTGTCCGGACTTCTATAGCTGTATAAAAATAAAAAATAAATAAATCGAAAATTACTTTTCCAAAAATCAGTTGAAGTTTTAGTTTTTCAGTTATTAAATACTTGAGCTGGTCCGATCAATACTACTGATCAATCTAATTGTCTTTTATATAAAAAATCATAATTTGCCTTAACCTTTATAGATATTGATAAATTAAGTAGACAAGTGTCATATATTTACCAGAATTTTCAGCATCCACTCTGGTTTTAAATCCTTTCGCTACCCCATGACATTTATACTTCTTAGTAAATGTTCGGTGAAACATGTCAAGTTTATAGACACAGGTCCCTGTAAATAGAATTGATAATATATATTAGCGATTATCAAAGAAATAGAACAACATGTACAAACTGTTACATCAAATTATGAAATTTAAATGGGTAAATTGAAGTTTTCTGATGGAATAATCATAATAAGAAGAAATACTACTTTCGTGTTGGTCCATTTATGAGCAAGGATTAAGAAATATTAGGGGCCGTCCACAAATTACGTTACCAATTTTGACCTATTTTTGACACCCTCCCGTCCACCCTCCTTGAGAATCATAATTTTTTTAATCCCTCCCTCCCCCTCGAAAATAACTTAGCCATTGTCTAAGCGTAAAAAATATGAAATTTCTACCAAAAGAGATCAATTTTTAACCAAATATTTCAATTTTCAACCAAGAAATATTCTTAAGAGGAGAAAGAAATTTCAACTACATTGTTGAACTTACAAGCAAAGAAACAAATTTTTAACGAAATAGTCGAATTTTTAACCGAATTTTAAAATTTGCGAACCAAAAAAAAAAAAAACAATTTTTTAGAAGCTAGTTGAATTTTCAACAAAAAAATTAGTTTTGTACTGAGAAAGATTTAAGAGAATTGTGGTGTATTCAATAATATAGTTGAATTTTTAGCACTAAAAAAGAATGCTTTTCAACTTAAAGTGGAATAGTAAAATCATCAGTTGCAAAAATTAATTCTCAAGAAAACAATTACATTTTTTTTCTTTAAATTGGATTTTTTATAAAAATGATAAATTTTAAACAAAAAATGTTATAGTCGATATTTCAATTCAACTGGATTTTCGTTTTTAATAAAAAAGAAAGAAAGGTGTATTTTCAACCAAGAAAGATGACTTTTCACCACAATGAAGGAATTTTCAATTGAGCAGTTGAATTTCCGACCAGAACAGATTATTTTATAACAAAGAAGTAGCATTTTTAACAAATAGGTGAATTTTCAACCCAGAAGATCAATTTTCTGAAAAAAAATAATTTAAAAAAAGTTAATTTTCAAACAATTGATATGAATTTTTAACTGAATAGTTGAAGCTTCAACTATAAAACATACATTTTGAACTAAAAAGAAGAAGGAAAGGTTTCAGGAAAATAAAAGAATGTTCATCAGATTCCTGGAAAAATTTATAATAATTTTAAATTTTTTAAGATTAATTCAAGAAATTGTAATGTTTCAAAAAATATCAAAAGTTTTCTAAAAAGCTCGGCAGAAACATCTGGAAGATTCTAAGGCAATTTTTAAAATTTCAGAGCACACTTGTGCAACATTTTTCTCTTTATTGAAAGAATAAGAAGGCATAGGAGCTCTGAATATTCACGCGTTTTTTATTTATTCACGTATTTATTACGTATATAAATTTACAAATAATCGGTACAAAATGGAAAAACTAGAATTGTTTACACACTTATCTATTTCGCCTTACTTTATTTCAACCACAGAGAATCCGCCTCGCCTATGCATTCGAAAATCCAAATAATTTTACTATGATTCATAATTTATTTTTTAACAACGTATGAAAAATAAAACTCCAGTTGAATAATATTGCAGTTAATTTAATATCTCAGGTTAATATTCCAATAAAGGAAATTCTGTGAATTAAATTGAATTTCATTAAACTTACGCTTAGCTTCTTCTAATGTTAGTTCTGTGGACTTTATTACCACATAACATGCAGTCATATAAATTAAGTAACAGAAAACGAAAAGAGTTAAAAATCGCATTGCTTTTAATGTAAGAGACTTCAATATTGAAGTGCTTCTATACAGTCTAAGCGAATAACTGAATATTCCTTTAGTGTTTTCGCTCTACACATATAGGTACCAATTGCCCCTCCACTTTTTTATGACGAGTGTAAAAAAGGCAGCAATAATAAAGCTAGTGAGCTCTATTTACTACATTAGGTGCAGACTGAAGAAAAACGAAATGTACGAAATAAAAAAATCAGAAATTATAAAATTGCCGAAATATAAAAATCCAGGATTGGAAAATTCCCGTATAATAAAATTCCTCGAAGAAAACTGCCGAATTATAAAATATTCGAGGCCCGACTGCTGGTTCTCGCGCTTTGCGATCGATAATATATTTACCTTGCACTACGCGTTCAGTCTTTGTATTTCCCCCACATTTGTGCGGAGACATTTTAAAATTAAAGGTGGAGACATCGACCACTGTAATTTGGTGATTGTGAATTCTTTTTTGTCAAAGCTCCTTTGTCTTTAACGAACACATTCACATCACGTATCTCGTGCTTCGCACTCGATTTTATCGAAAATGCGAACTTTTATACATTATATTCAGCTCTATTATGTCAAATGTATATTATATATATTTCTGTACCTCGGTCTGGAGGTGCTTAGTCACATATTGAAAAATAAAATACAAATTTTATTTCCAATAATTTCTTGACAATTACTTCTATCCTAGAAGGTAAGCAAGAGCGGGAAATTTACGCGAGATAACATCGGGCAACACTGCTCCTTGGAGTGAGGTTTCTAGCCGCGGATGACCTTACGTGGCAGACGGGACAGTTGGAGATGAAGGTTTTACCTCTTGATACTTTTTAGAGCTACCAATTTTTGTAGAATGTTATAAGGAATAGTGTTGACGGACCAGATGGAGTGATTCCAGAAGAACAGCCTTTTGCATGCGATTCGAGATGCAATGAGCCTGACACTGGCAAGCCGAAATCCTGTTGAGTTGGCTAAGAAATGAAACTTTCATATCTTCAAGACAGCCGATTATATGTATGAGATGGACTTTGTAGCTGTTACTGCGTAAATATAATTTGACAAGAATTACATCAGCAACCCTTAGCGATCTTATCCAAGGTCCTACGAAATGACGAAGTTTCGAATGTAAATCGAAGCTAGAGGGACCTTAGTACTCTCATGACTGGCGTGTCTATCGACACGAATTTTAAATTTATACGGGCTTTCTTGTTTTCTG
>CAKNXH010080724.1:0-23952 GCA_932178445.1 Andricus quercusramuli | reverse complement strand
CATTTCATGATTGAAAAGTTCAATTAATGTATTCTAATATATTTATACATTTCATGATTGAAAAGTTCAATTAATGTATTCTATAAATTATATGAGATATATATGTATAAACGTGCCGGACGCAAGCTGAGGGCACCGATAGAGGCGAGCCAAGCTTTTGAAATCGGCGCCACAGTCACGCGCAAGCGCGGAATCAGGAAGGAAAGTTGCAGGCGTATCTCTAGACGCTTGTGAACGATTCACCCGACTGAAGCGAGTGTCCCCCCAGCGTCGCTGAACGGCTTTTGGTGCACCCGTGTGCACACGTGTGGTCGTCTTGAACGTACCCTTAGGGTGACGTCCCATGGCAACGTCAATATTAGCCAGGGTTGGTAACGTATAATACTCCACGTATTAGACGTGGTTTTCTACGCGTATATTACCACGTATATTACGTCTCTAGTTTTCTATGTGATTTGACGTATATTACGTCCGAATGGAAACTTTCAGTGCGCATGCGTCCATATCGAAAAATACATCTCATAACCTATTTTTCTGTGGGTCGTGGTCGCCATGATCGTTCGTGAATCTCGCGCGAAATGCCAATATTTAAAAATTCTTCGAATTTGAATAAATGTTTAAGCAGTTTTAGGTTATAATTAGGGAGACACTGCATAATTACATATTATATTATTCAATATGATTCATCATAATTATTATCGAAAGAATCAACAATTGTTCACATACATGTGGCTTTCTAGAGGTTTTAAACTAGTATTTTTTAACATTTTATCGCAGAAGACACTTTGCGGAAGTTTTCTGTCCTTACTTCTTCCGCTCAAAGAACAAATCCTTCCATGGAATTGCATTATGATGCTGGGTATTTCTTTCGAGCCCAGGTATAATTATTATTTTCAATTGCTATAACGCATTCAACAGAATGATTAATAATTATTACATTTCAAAAGTGAGGTTATGTACTTGTCAACACTGATTTTACAAGTCGTCCATCTTGATAACGTAACTTACAGGAGTTTTCTACGTTTTTCTACTGTTTTCGACGTATATTACGTCAAAAACGTATTACACGTAGAAAATACTCGAGTTACGCGTAACTGACCAACCCTGAAACGCAAAACGTCAAATCACTAGACATTTCTGCCAATGATATTCTTCTAGTCATCCACAGAAATACTGGCATTGGCCGAAGCGTTTAGTAATTTGACGTTTTGCGCCAAGTTTGACGCTGCCATGGGACTCCACCCGTATACTTATCGTTCCGAAACTGAAAGGTCCGATCCAAATAGTGGAAGCGTAGAGGAAAGATAGGTATAGAGGCCACGATGCCCACCAAGCTTGTTGATAGGCTTTGATAGTGCTTTACTAGTGACAAACAATTTGAGCCAATGAAATCATTTATAGAGTCGTGTGTGAAATGCGCCAAACATGTGGATGATTTAAAAATTGAATGCTTTTGCTGTTAGCACGTGGTGCCGGGTGAACTTATATTGAAGGTAAGTTTTGTTTCTATTTTCAGCTCTAGTTTTAGAATAAGAATAAATATTTGTGCAGTATATATATATATATATCCTTCATCCGATCGCGTTGACGGCTATCCGCCGTCATTGACATAAAAGTCACGTAAAAACATAACTGACTGATGATATAGGGGCGGGAATCGACTGTATTCTCTAGTTTCACATTTTATCAACAGATTTCAGTCAGTTCTAGCTCGTGCTTTGTGTTTTCGAGCGCCAATACGTCTCCAAAGTTGACTATTAGCCGTCTCGCGAGTGGTAATGTTGATTCTTTCGTTGAGCTCCGACAAAAAATTTAAGTACTTCTTCGATTTTTTTTTAGCAATATTATTGGTAGATAATAAGCAGTTTTGTGTTTTTGAGTAGGATATATGATAAAAACCTGTAATTTACTTATTATCTTGTTCTGATTTGAATTTTACTACTCACATTTCGAATAATTTTTGTGATATTACGTTTCTTCACCATTTCTACGATTTCTTGAGTATTTAATAAAGTTTTTCTTTCTATATGTTGCGCATGAACTCTCTTGGAAGACTGAAAACTCAAACCACAATCGCCCACGGTGTTAAAATAGCGAAAACACCTTGAAAATGAGGGAAAACGTGAGGGACGGCTAACAGCCGTCACGCGAGCGCTGCCGTGACTCAAGGGGACGCGAGCGGATGAAGGATATACGTATAATGCGAAAATGTCGTATTGACTCATATTTATGTCCAATATTACATTAGTGAAGAAAAATATGGCGAAAAGTGCGAATGAGGTTAGGTAGTCAAATAAAATTGTAGATTTTTTCTGTGTTTTTTGTAGGTAAATCAATTTGAATTGGAAAGAAATATAAACAAAAATTATTACAAGACAATTTATTTATAATGTATAGAATAATTATAATCGCTGGGGATTGTATTGACCCTAAAGCCAACAACTTTCATCAACAATTTCTACAAAAAAATAGAATAATTAGTACTTTCAGAGTTTTAGCAGACAAGTAGGAATTTGATTCATGCGATGTTATGATTGTATTATTATAAATTAGGTAGTGCAAAAGTTTCTGGCAAATTTTGCCGAATTAGAACTTTCTTTTTAAAATTATTATAAGATTTATAATGCAATGTACCTACAATTTATAATTAATTATTTTTTAACCTCAAAAGGAAACAATTTTTCAAAGAATTTCATTACAAATTAGTATATCCGGTCAAAAACGTCGACTCTGGATGCAGTCCGATTCTATCCAAAATATGTCCGCAGGTTAAGTTGTAATTTCGTGACATTCGAGTGAAAACAGAAAATACTACTGCATAGTAAGGCGTATCAAAAAAATTAAATATTTTGCTTTCGTTTTTGGTTAGGGCGTCAGAAAAAAACCACAGAAGCGATAATGAAACTTCGAAAAAAAAAGAGAATTTCGATAAAGACGAGAATAGTTACACTGAAAATGATGAGGAAACTAATGAGCTTTTGAAAAGGATGAGGATAATTATATGGTTCCGATAGAAAATGAATCTGTTCATGAAAGTGAATCTATTGCTCTCTCCGAAAGAAGGAGCAGTTGATGGGGATGATGATGGATTTGATGACGATGTGGAAGAAGGAGCAGTTGATCAGAATGTTGATAGAATTGACGATGATGTGGAAAAAAAGGAGTTTATGGGAATGATTATGGAATTGACGATGATGTGGAAGGAGCAGTTGATGGGAACGATGATGGAATTGACGATAATGTGGAAGAAGGATCAGTGGACGGGAATAATAATAATTGATTCAAATAGTTTTTGTTTTACTGTTTTCTAAACTGTATGCCATTATTGTACGTAATATTTCACTATTCAACATACTTCGTTCAAAAGTGTTCTAATTTTTTTCCTAAAAGTGCATTAAAAATGTAATGAAAAATGACTTCTCGTACAACTTTTTAACATCCTGTTTTCGCTCATTTATAATTAATTACTCTATAACTGTATCGAATCTAATTTTTTTAGTTCAGTTTGCTATCCCGGATAAGATTAGGATGTATTGTGTTATCGCATTCCTAAAAATCCAACAAATTTCGGACTTAATTGAATTAATCGCATTCGCCAAACCGTACAAAACATGGACATGGCCGAACATGACTGTGTAAAAATCGGACTAATCACATCTGCCAGACCATGTAATACACGTTCATGACCGGACACAACCCGGATTCATCACATGCGACAAGCCGTAGAAAACACGGACTCGACCGGATACAATCCGGATTTATCGCATCCGGCAGATCGTACAAGGGACGGACTTGACCAGACACAATTCGTACTAATGGCACTCGCTAGACCTTATACATAAACATGCTAAAAATTTCGGATAACTTTCGGATTCCGCAATTAAAAAACTAAATATGACTCTGGGTACCAAAAATTTCCGGCCCGGCACTGGTCGTTCCTCACAAGCGCTAACAATTTTCTTGGTTAGTATATAAGGACTGTTTCGACCGATATACTCATCGTGCGGTTATATATGTTTTAGTGTTAAGTTGAGCTATAGAAATAGGTTTGTGTGCGTCAAATAAATGAAGAATGCATTTCTCGTGTGTGAACTGCTTATATAACCTTGCCATATAACATTTAGGCGGTCCATCAGACCGCATAAAAAACGGGCATGATTGGATACAATCCGGATAGATCGAATTTGTGAGACCGTACAACTTTCGGATTCTACCGGAGAATATACAGCTTTATTATTTTTTTCGTTCTACTTCATCTGGAAGATTTTTAAATACACCGGGATAGAATTCGGATGACGTCTCGGACACAATCCGGATTGATAGCATCCGTCAGACCGTACCCGATCTAACCCGGACTGATCGAATCCGGAGGACAAAAACCGTATAACGTTTCGGACAATTTCGGACAAATTTCCGAATCCGGAATTTGTCCGGAATTTTTAGCAGTATTTATAGGTGCACAATTAGTAGAACTGTACAATTTTTCTAATTCGAAAACAGGAAACCGTTCATTGGATTCCCATCTGAGCCCAGACAAGCACGTCCAAAACATTCAAAAGGCTTCTTTGTCAAGACCCATCCAAACTTTCTTCGTTCAAAGAAGCACACCGCTTTCTCTGAACATTTGGACTGCGGAAGGAACTCTTGCGTTCCATACTGTCAAACACCATTACAGTTTCAAGTAAATGGATTGTACCGGATCTTTGATGCGCGAAATTTGTACTGATTCTGAAATCGCCAAAAAATGTCCTGCTCTCGTACGAAAATGGAACCTATTATAAGAGGTATTTTAGCTCCTCACGCTGTTGAGATTCTCGTGAAAGATTTGCAGAACGCTTCTCACTTGAGCATTTGTACAGATAGCAGTAATCATGGGGAGAAAAAACTTTTTCCGTTAATTGTTCAGTATTTCGAACACACTAAAGGTGGGATACAACTCGAAATGTTGGTTTTGGAAGAAACGACAAATGAGAAAGCCCTTACTATTGCTAATTTGGACAAAAATGCATTGAAAAAGTACAATATTTTGGAAAAACTGACGGTTTTGTCTGCTGACAATAAGAACACAAATTTTGGGGAAGTGAATCGGATAGGGGACAACAATATTTTTGTAATTTTGAAGAATGAAGTTAATGAAAACTTGATTGGGGTAGGATGTACTGATCAGATCCTGCACAATGATGCTCACCACGGTTCAGATCAGTTCAATTTGTTTGATGTGGATTCGATTGTTCTGAATATTTACAATTTTTTCTCAATTTATACAGCCAGGACGAACGATCTGAAAGATTTTCGTGAATTTGTTGATTCTGCATACCACAAAGTAATTAATCACAGCAAAACAAGGTTGTTGAGTCTCCTTCCCGCGGTTAAGCACATTTTGAAAATTTGCGAAGGTTTGAAGTCATACTTTTTTTCACAAGAGAACCCTCCAAAATCAGCAAAAGTTTCTTTGAGAGCCATTTTTCGGAATGTTTTATGTTTTTTGTTCACTCATTCATGTCAATTTTGCATGACAAGATTATGGCGTTAGGAAGAGAATCTAACAGCATTTTGGAAACTTTGGAAATGATTGATTCTGTACTTAAGGGCCCTGGAAATCGAGTGTAAATCGCAAAAGTCGGATTCCGGCCAAACAACGAAGCCATTTTGTCTGATGTTCTGTATAAATAATCTAAAGGGTATGCAGACTGGCGGAACAGATCGCTTTTTTCGAAAAAAAATTATTTTCCATGTAAGAATGAAAAGAAGAAAAATTACTTTTTACTGTACAGTGTTCTACTATTAAGCAAAGCAAGGAGCGGGTAAAGCAGTTATAGTGCTCGGAATTTCTTTGCGCGACCCTAGCGAGAAAAGGAAAAACTACGATCCGTTATGACTTTAGTCTGCAGGTAATGAAGCGTTCACTTGATCTATTCAGGGACGACCACACCGTATACGAAAACTAGGGGCCCCTGTACCCAAAGGAGTTGGTGAATTCCCAAAAGGTTGGGTGGGTGGAGGTTGTTGGGCGTGGCTAATATCATGACATGCAGGTGTGAAAAAAAATAAAACTAAACAAAATAATATGACAAGTCAATGTACAGAAAAACGGTTTGCAATATTCACGTTGAATCAATGTATACAATTTTCGGCAAACTTACTCCGAAAGTAGTATCTATTGTACATTGAATGGCAATATATACAAGCTCTCTGTATAAAGGGGCAGATTATACAAACATGCAAGATATCGATAATACACTGAGAAACAAATTTTTTGGATCCAAAGAAATGCATTTCTTTGATTGTATTCATTTGAGCCAGAAAACCGTTTACCTAATTGTACTGAATATTGTTCAAAAGCAACAAACTCGTGCATTGATTCAAAGAAATTATTTCTTTGGGCGCCATTTCTTTGAAATAAAGAAATATTTCATGGCCTCAGAATATGAGATAATTAACTCAAGGAATTTATATCTTAAAAACTAACAACCTAGTTTCCTTGAATCTTGCTTTCGCATCCAAAGGAATATTTTTTTAGTTCAATAATTTTGATCCTTTGAATTAAAAAATATTTTCATTGAAATAAGTAGCTCATCGATGCGTGAAACGAATATTTTGATTTCTTCGAATCAAAGAAGTATTGACAAAAATTAAAGTAATATTAATTAAGTGAAAGCGATATTTCTTTCATATAAGGGGATTAATACTGTTGTTCTAATAGAACGTGTCATTAGTTGAATAAAGAAATTTGCTCACTCAAGTAATAATTTATTCACTTGGGAGATATGTTTCTTTAAATAAATAGAGTGAAGCGATTTATGTCCAATAAATATTTCCTCGAAGTGAAGAAATATATTTTTGAAATAAATTCATACAGCATTCGTTCGAAAAAATATTTTGGTAAAATTCCTTATTTGTACTGAGTAGTTCAGAACTATGCCGCCAGGTGCGCAGAGTTTATAGTCTCACAATAGAAATGGATTCTCCAGTCTTTAAGTTAGCCATACATTTTCACCGAAGATATAATCTGAAATATGTGGTGATTGGTATTTATCAGCCCCCTGGCACTTTCATGGAGGCCTGTATTATAAAAGTTGGCTGAAAGGTGGATCACGGCTACCAGGCGAAATCGTGGCGCTGATTACCTATAGGGCCGACTCTCTTTAAAATACATGGCAAAAATGCAAATATTTATGTTTTTTTAAAATCTGAACCGCTTTTTCGTGTCTTTTTAATGGAAAAAAGAAGTTAAATGTTTTTGGAATATACTAGTATAAAATACATAACGAAAAAAGTGAAATATGTTAAGTTTCTGAGTGATTAAATGTGTGAAAGCAATACGAAAAAATTTTCCAAGATAATACATTTAATATAATAAATTTAAACAAAATAATAACAATGAAATTGTTATTAATTGAATATTCAATTAATTTAGGAACTTTAGTGTCACGATTTTAAATTAAAATAAAAAGGTTTTTTGCGTCGTAAAAATTCATGTACCTAATTTAATATTAAAACATTTTATTTTAAAACAGTATAAAGTAACTTAACAAATTATTCTGCAATTATAAAAATGGCAATAATCAAGAGGTATGTATATGAGATTAATAAAAAGGCAATTTTTAAATTAAAAAAGTATAATTCTTATGAATCTTATATGTAATATAAAATTTCAATAAATAAAATGAATGCAACAAGCATTTCAAAAAATTATAACTTTCTGTAAAACACAACAGTAACAATATGTAATTTTATGTACAAAAAAACGTTTATATTTTCTTTAGATTAGTTAAATTAGTTAAATTCTTCAAATTAGTTAAATTTTCAAAATGTATGCTGTAATTCTGTAATCTTATGTAGAATAAAACTTTTACATTTTCTTCAGCTTAGAGCTTCCTTTTTTTTTTTGATCAGCTATAATAAAAAAATATTTTTACCACAAACAAGTATAGCGCGTTCTCAAATTTAAATAATTGCCAATATAAAATAGTATGCCAAGAGAATATGATGAATTATTGATACTCATATACAAATTATTTGCATTATTTTTTGAAATTTTACAAATTGTAAATAGAAAATATATTTTTTGGAGCTTATTATTTAGTTCTTTAAATTATTATTTGTTTAAAAACTATTATTTTATGCCACGAATTCATGTTTAAACTATGGCGGAATTTTTATTTCAAAGTACATAATAAAAAAAAGCAATATATACACTACAGTGGTCCAAAAATTCGACTTTCGATTTTTGGTGATAAAACCCCTCCCATTTTGTTCCTTTTCCGGAAAAAGAAATTCCGTAATTTTTTTTTTTTTTTTTCAACGTTAACGTTAACCCGGGCTTTTGAAATTAACATGGGGTTTTGAATGGGAAAAGCTCAATTTTCAAAAAAATGGAAAAAGAAGTACTTGTTATACATTTTTTGTCAAGTAAAGTATTGTCACCTCTTGAGGAGTATTTAAGGAATAATTTCCACCCAATAGCTTTTTATTTTGACACACCTGAACCCCTTTAATTGTGCCCGGAAAATGCCCCAAAAAATGCAAAATAGCAGTTTTCTATCAAATTCATGCTAAAGACGGTATTTAAAAACAAAATTTCAACATGAATTATTTTTAATCGATAAGTGACTAGTTTGAAAGTATATTTTAAATAATTGTTAATTGTTTAAACAATTTTTTTCCCCTGTAAATCGTGAAAAGTTATTATCTTTCGGAATAAATCGTACAAAGTTGATGAATGTCAAGAGTAGTAGTTCTTGTTTAACTTATTTGGTAATTATTTTAACAATTTTCATTTGTTTAAACAATTTTTTCTCCCTAAAATCGTAAAAAGTTATTCATTTCTGAAAATAATGACACAATTGAAGGAATTTAAGAGTAATATTTTTTTTCTACAGAATATTTAGCAATTTTTAAAATAATTTCTATTTGTTTAAAATTTTTTTTCTCTGCAAATCGAGAAAATTTATTCTTTTCAGCAATTAATGACACAATTAACGAATTTTAAGAATAATATTTTTTTGCTTAAGATACTTTGAAATTATTTAAACAATTAATAATCATTAATAATCATTAATATAAACCATTTTTGCAGTCTGTTATGAGTATTTATTTTTTCAGATCATATTCGTTAAAATAAATAATTTTTCAAATGAATTTCGGGTAATGAGCATCAACAAACATTTTTAAACAAACAAAAATTGTTCAAACAAATAAAAATTATTTTAAAAATTGCTAAATATTCTGTAGAAAAAAGATATTACTCTTAAATTCCTTTAATCGTGTCATTAATTCCAGAAAGTAATAATTTTTTACGCTTTCCAGGGGGAAAAATTGTTTAAACAAATCAAAATTGTTTAAATAATTACCGAACATCCTTAAAAAATGTATTGCTTTCAACACTCGTTAATTGTGTCATTATTTTCAGAAAATAATAACTTTTTACAATTTTAGGGAGAAAATTTTGTTTAAACAAATGAAAATTGTTTAAATAATTACCAAATAAGTTAAACAAGAACTACTACTCTTGAAATTCATCAACTTTGTACGATTTATTCCGAAAGATAATAATTTTTCACGATTTACGGGGGAAAAAAATTGCTTAAACAATTTATAATTATTTAAATACACTTTAAAACTCGTCACTTATCGATTAAAAATGATTAATAATTAATGACTGATCATTTTCGGCCAAAAAAAACTAAAAAAGGACTAATAAACTACCAGAAAATATAAAAAAAACTTCGAATGTTGACAATTTTGCCATGTATTTTCAAGAAAGTCGGCCCTACAGGTAATCAGCGCTACGCTCGGGCAATTTAAGTACTGACGCGCAGGGCAGTCAAATGTGTGCCCATTTTTAGCTTTTAGTGCCAGGGAGCTGGTATTTATCGATTTTCCTAAGCATTGGTCAGTTGGCTTTGCTTGGAATTCTTTTTCCTACTCCGCGAAATGAAAATAAATATATTATTAGAAATTATAATCATTATAATTGCATTGAATATTTTTTTTTCAAAGAATGGGCCTGCTTAATTTTTATACTTTATCTATTCAACTTTTTTTTCAATAGAAGAATTTTCTGTGTGAGTAAATTGTTCTTTGAATCAATCAATATTTTCTTAACTCTATTACGTCCTTTTTTAAAACAATATGCCGCAGCTTAGAAACAAATAAACATTTCTTGCCGTTGAAATTTTTTTTTGTGGGAAAGAAATATTTAGTTTACCAAAAAATACGCTTATTTGGATCAAAGAATCATATATTTGGTTCGAGAAAAACTTTTACTCAGGCCGAGTTACATTTATTTGTATGTATTAATTATTTTCGTGAACTTACACCATACTTCTTTACATTACGGAATTCACCTATCATATCAAATACTTACTTATTACAGTCAATAACAAATCTGCTTCGCTCGACGAATATTTTACAGAGTCGAATAAGTATTTCTATGCCTTAAGTATGGCGTCCCTCAGATCCAAACAAAAGATTTCTTTAATCTGAAGAAATATTTCTTCAGCCATATTCGGCTCTACCATTCCTTTGAAACAAAGAAATTTCCTTTGATTCAAATAATTTTTTTTTCAGTGTATGTGTCGCCCAATTTCCTCCGAAAATACTAGATTGATTCGCATTAGACACAAACTTTGCATTTTTGCACAACTCAGGGGCTGTCTGCAATAACCGGTTATATAAGTCAAGCGCTTATTTTTTTCGACCCTGAAAGCTTGTAAAATATGATTCAAATTTCAATTGATCAAAATGTTCATATATTTAAATTTGAAATTTTACTGCGCATCTTGGTTTTCTCATGAGAAAAAATTGCAGCACGTTCAGTTCTTGTAATAAATAGGAAATTCTCCTAGTTTTTTCTACAAAATGGCCAACCTTTCCAGCTAATTTGACTGTACTATATGTACGCAGTTGCAAATATTTTACAAATGTTTCGGGGCCCTGGAAATAGAGTGTACATCACAAAAGTCGGATTCAGGCCAAACGGCGAAGCCATTTTGTCTGATTTTTTGTATAAATAATCTAAAAGGTATGATGAATCGCGTTACAGATCGCTTTTTTCGAAAAAATTGTATTTTTCATGTAACAATTAAAAGAGATAATTTTACCTCAGGGGCGAACACAAGATATATGAACACTAGAGGCCCCTACCCCAAATGAGCGGGTGAATTACCAAAAGGTTGGATAGGTGTAGGTGGTTGGGGATGGATCATATCATGAAATACAGACTTTAATGAAAATTAAAGTGTAAACAATATAACGTCTTATAATCAATTCGCCCCCAAATTCTCGCATGCAATATTCACGCTGAATCAGTGTTTTGGCAACTTACTCCGAAACTAGTACCTTGATTTCAAATGAATACGAGAGATTTCACAAATATTTTACAAATGTTTTGGGGGCCCTGGAAATGGAGTGTACATCGCAAAAGTCGGATTCAGGTCAAACGGCGAATCCATTTTGTCTGATTTTTTTTATGAATAATCTCAAAGGTATGATGACTCGCGGTACAGGTTGCTTTTTTTGAAAAAAAAAATGTATTTTTCAGGTAACAATTAAAAGAAATAATTTTACCTCAGGGGCGAACACACGATATAAGAACACTAGTGGCCCCTACCCCAAATGCGCGTGTAAATTACCAAAAGGTTGGGTGGGTGTAGGTGGTTGGGGTGGATCATATAATGAAATATAGACTTTGATGAAAATTAAAGTGTAAACAATATAATGTCTTATAATCAATTCGCCCCCAAATTCTTGCATGCAATATTTACGCTGAATCAGTGTTTTGGCAACATCCTCCGAAACTAGTACCTTGAATTCAAATGAATACGAGAGATTTCACAAATATTTTACAAGTGTTTTGGGGGCCCTGGAAATGGAGTGTACATCGCAAAAGTCGGTACATGATTTCTCAACTGAATATATTTTAATTTTAAAACAAAAAAACACGAATTAGAAAAAAAATACATAAATTTGAAACAAAATTGTTGAATTTTCAAGGCAGAAGATTATCAATTTTGTACCATAAAAGACGAATTTTTAACAAAAAATATGAATGATCAGTTATTATAATTATCATATTGAATTCGGGGGCGACTTGATTATAAAATATTATATTGTTTACAGTTTAATTTTACTTTAAGTCTGCATTTTATGATATTATCCACCCACAACCACTTACACCCACCTAACCTTTTGGCAATTCACCCACTCATTTAGGTAGGGGCCCCTAGTTTTTGTATATGGTGTCTTCGCCCCTGAATGAAGTCGAGGTAAAATTATTTCTTTTAATTCTGACATGAAAAAGCAGATTCTTTTCGAAAAAAGCGCCCTGTACCGTAAGCCTTTATACCCTTTAGATTATTTATACAAAAAATCAGAACAAATGGCTTCGCCGTAAGATTTGAAAAAGGGTAATGTGCAGCAGATTTCAAAGATTTTTCCACATTTCGAAGCTTTGAAACCATTTCCAAAGGTTTGACAACATTTTAGAAGATTAGAAAACATTTCACTGAGATCTGAAATAATTCTATGATTGCAATGAATACAAAATGTTACTGCAAGATTTACAAAAAAATTCACGAATATTTCAAAAGATTTGACAACGATTTCAAAGAAATTTCCCAAAGAGTTCGAACATTTCATGAATATTGCAAGGATTTCTACGATTTCAACTAGGCATGGAAACCACAATTGAAAGATTTCACAACGATTTCGAACATTTCCAAAGATTTTCAAACTCTCAAAAGATTTCAAGGATTTTAAAATTTTAATAAAATGTAGAGTAAAGCAGATTTTCAAGATTTTCAAACATTTTACACAAATGATAAATAATTCAATGATTTCTAATGAATACATGTCAAATATTTCAAAAATGGCACAATACACTAGATTTATAAGATTTCAAAATATTGAAAATATTGCAAACTATTTCAAATATTTCAAACAAATACGAAAGATTTCACAAATATTTTGCAAATTTTGAACCATTGCAAAAGATTTGAAGAGAGTTCACAAGATTTTCCAAGATTGCAATGATTTGAAACGAACACAAAAGATTTCACAAACAAAGATTAAAGAAAGCTTTGACAAATATTTGAAAGATTTCATGAAAACTACAATGCGTGGTAAGACGATTGATAATTTTTTTTGTTGAAAAAATCACGTACAACTGCGTACATATAGTACAGTCAAATTAGCTGAAAAAGGAGGCCATTTTGTAGAAAAAAACTAGGACAATTTCCTATTTATTACAAGAACTGGACGTGCTACAATTTTTTCTCATGAGAAAACGAAGATGCGCAGTAAAATTTCACATTTTCATAAATTGAAATTTGAATCATATTTTACAAGCTCTCAGGGTCGAAAAAAAGAAGTGCTTGACTTCTATAACCGGCTATTGCAGACAGCCCCTGAGTTGTGCAAACATGCAAAGTTTGCGTCTAATGCGAGTCAATCTGGTGTTTTCGGAGGGAATTAAGCGACACATATTATCGATATCTTGCATGTGTGTATAATCTACCTCTTTATACTGAGAGCCTGTATATATTGCCATTCAATGTACAATAGATACTACTTTCGGAGTAAGTTTGCCGAAAATTGTATACATTGATTCAACGTGAATATTGCAAACCGTTTTTCTGTACATTGACTTGTCATATTACTTTGTTTAGTTTTATTTTTTGTCACACCTGCATGTCATGATATTAGCCACGCCCAACAACCTCCACCCACCCAACCTTTTGGGAATTCACCCACTCCTTTGGGTACAGGGGCCCCTAGTTTTCGTATACGGTGTGGTCGTCCCTGAATAGATCAAGTGAACGCTTCATTACCTGCAGACTCAAGTCATAACGGATTATAATTTATAATAATATTTTTTTTCATTTCGCGGAGTAGGAAAAAGAATTTCAAGCAAGACCAACTGACCAATGCTTAGGAAGATCGATAAATACCAATCACCACATATTTCAGATTATATCTTCGGTGAAAATGTATGGCTAACTTAAAGACTGGAGAATCCATTTCTATTGTGAGACTATAAACTCTGCGCACCTAGCGGCATAGTTCTGAACTACTCAGTACAAATAAGGAATTTTACCAAAATATTTTTTCGAACGAATGCTGAATGAAGTTATTTCAAAAATATATTTCTTCACTTGGAGGAAATATTCATTGGACATAAATCGCTTCACTCTATTTATTAAAAGAAACATATCTCCCAAGTGAATAAATTATTACTTGAGTGAGCAAATTTCTTTATTCAACTAATGACACGTTCTATTCACTTGAAGAATTTCGCGTGTTTCAATGACTTAATTTCAAGGACGGAGATCGGATTGAAATGTCGTTTGTCGATAAAACTGTTGATTATTCAGCGACGAAAAATGTAATCATTAATGATCCCTACTTTCTGACCAAATGATGAACTTGAATGAGTTTTTAAACTCGAAAAAAGAGAATTCTGAATTTGTTCATCAGTCGAGCAATGATAATGATAGAATCTGTGCGTTCTTGGCTGCAAATAAAAATGTTGCATCGTATAGTGAAATCTGGAAAATTGCCCATTTTTTCGCTATTCCCGCTTCCAATGCAACAGTCGAGCCCATACTTTCACTCATGGAATCTCAGTGGATTAGGGTCTAGTTCAATTTCAAAGACTTCCAATGTAGAGATTTCATAAAATATTTACAGCGCCCAGAAAATCAGTATTTGCTGAAAAAAATCGGAAATTCAGACAAATATGATACACCAGTAACTAATTAATGATACATTATATGAATGTAGGCTTATATGAATGAAATGAAAATGAACGAATATATTTTTTATTTTGATTTAAATTCCATCCAAACTCCAGGTAAAGTATGATATGGTTCGAGAATCACCAAATAAGTCACGCTCTTTCGATTTTTTTATTTTTTTATTATTTCAAATGTTCTTTAAAATTTTTTTTGTATTTTTCATTTTTTAAAGGGGGGGGGGGGGGATGGAGTGTCCGCTTTTCTCACCAGTGCTCCCAACGCGGGCACCTTGCACTACTGCGCCTGCGATGTACAAGGCGCTTTATTGGCTGCCGTTCGCGCGGTCATTTGAAATGTTAAATAATACAATTTTTTAAATTATTATTAATAATTAAAAATAATTTTTTTAACAGGTTCAAGTGGTACGTGGAGAGGTTTTCAAATATTATGAACATTAGGTTTCGAAAAATAAAAAAAAAGGTCACATTAAATAACATAATATTTTTTATTTTCGGAATATTCATTTTTTTCTAACCTGATGCTCAGAACCTATTGAAAACCATCTACGTACCACTTGAACACGTTGAAACAATTAATTTTGATTATAATTAATAAATAAAAAAAATGTGTTTCTTAACATTTCAAATAAAAGAGCGAATGGCAGCCAATGAAGCGCCTTATGCATCGCATGCGCAGTAGTGCAAGGTGCCCGCGTTGGGAGCACTGTTTCTTACTCGGACCATCTGGTAACCCTACCCCTCGCGCCGACGTGATGCTTTTTCAATTGTTCTTAAAATGGTGAATGATACTTCGGCAGACCCCCCCCCCCCCCCTCCCCAACGTATCACGTATTTTGTGAGTACGAGTACCCCAAAATTAATTTTCTATTATAAAGAATAGTACATTAATTATCGGCTTAAACGCATCTCAGGGTACCATCGTACCTGACCTGGCCTGGCGAACCTTTTCTATTGTCCGGTGCCCCGCCTCGAGCGAGCTCTAAAGGTGGAGTCCCATGTGGGCAGAAAACGTCGGCGTAAAGCAGAAACTAATAAGAGTGAGAGAGACGGACATATCTATTTGTCTCTTCCACTCTTATGAGTTTCTGCTTTACGCCGACGTTTTCTGCCCACATGGGACTCCACCTTAACTCGAAGCTCGACGAGGCGCTGTGGTGCTCAACCGGAGGCTACTGTGTTCGTACGCGCGATGGTACCTTTAAAATTTATATGGTTTCGTTCCCACCTCTATTTCCACCGGAGGCTACGTACACAACGTACGTAACGTTAACGTTTACAATTGTTGGCTCACTTTAATTGCAAAATGCAAAGTAATGTACGTTAAATAAATAATAAATTATTAAATGAATAATTTAATAAATAATTGAATAATTAGATGAATAATTAAATGATTGCATGATGTAATAATTAAATAAATAAATAAATAATTAAATGATTGAATAATTAAATAAATAAATGAATAAATGAATAGTTAAAGGATTGAATAATTTAATAATTAAATAAATAAATGAATAATCAAATGATTGAATAATTAAATGAATAATTAAATAAATAATTGAATAATTAAATAAATAAATGAATAATTAAATGATTGAATAATTGAATAAATTAAATGAATTTTATATACATTTCAGTAGAGTATATTTGGAGGAGCATGTATGGTTCAGTTGAAGAACTTTTTATAGATATTACTAAAGCACTTTTCAATTTTTACCCACATTAAATGCATGTAAGGTGAATTTTGCATGATGAATGACTTACTTAATTAATAAAAAAATGAAAAAAAAATAAAATTATAGCCTCCGGTTAAGCACCACAGTGCTTCGTCGAGCTTCGAGTTGGAGCTCGCTCGAGGCAGAGCACCGGACAATAGAAAAGTTTGGCCAGGCCAGGTCACGTACGATGGTACCCTGAGATGCATTTAAGCCTAATTATCTTAGGTAGAAGAAATAAATGAAAAGAATCATTTAAAATTTCCCTATGTCAACATTTTATACCTATTTAATTCTGATTCAGTAATTTGCCTCTTTTCTAGATCATTTGATTTTTTTAATTGGAAAAATAGAGCGTTGAAAAATTTAGAAATACAATGTTGAAAGCAGAATATACAGGGTGTCCCACCACCTATGAACGTGCCGGTACTCTGTGATAGAGGACCAAAAAAGAAACAGAAAAGTCCTCTGGCAAAATTTGCTCTAGGCCTTAGTTTGGGCACAGTAAAGCTTCAAAATTGGGCATAATGAACCAATCAGAATCGAGCTTTAGCAACCACTTGTTTGTCTCATAAGCGTTAAGATAGTGTGCGTGCTGGCGGTTCACTTCAACTCCCGCAAAAATTTCACATCTGTTAATTATTTAATGACGAACTGGCGTGGGGTAGCGAAAGGATCACATTGAGCCGTGTCAAAGTCGACGAACAAGACCCCAGAATATGTATCACCATGATTATGAAAACACCTCTAAATACCTGTTGTCAAATTAAATCCAAAAACTAAGAGTCCTTAAAAAAGGTTTCACTGGAAGCCGGATATGAACCGACACCTCGTCTATCCATCTAAGGTGCATCAACCAATTCAGCCGTCCCAAGAGGCACTCCTTTTGAACCCAAAAAAGGTTTTGGGTTTTGTATAAAATTGGCACAGATGTAGCCTCCGGAAGCTACGACCACGATCGTTCACCAAACGATCGATTCCGACGCAACTGGAGGTGATACGTCGTCCGACTCGTCACTCCCCACAACACCAGGAGTTGATCGAATCGGGACATCACTGAACAAACACTCAAGGCACTGAAGGTGACGTTAACTTTACTTGACGGATTTAAACGCCCGAATCGTGCACAAGACGCACTGGGTATTCAACCGACGCAACACCCGGTAACTGGCCACACTCGCCTACACCTTCATGAATACTGAAAAGCCAGAAAAAGGGTACAAAGTCTCAACAAGGGAGCTTCACACCACCACCCGACTCCCCACTTCCACCAAAGGGAAAGCGCCTGAAACTCAAAGAACAGAGAGAGACCCTCAAGGAGAAAGAGCACTGGGCGAAAATCATTTGATCAACAATGAAACGCTGAAGGCCACTCAACCAAGAACAACATCATCAAAATAAATTATTAACAACATCGTTGATCTTCGATTGTTTGTACAAGACGCAAAATTCAAGCCTTTAAATTTGTTTAAATTCTTAGTTGTTCTTGCAAACGTTTATTACCGTCCTTAAAATAACATAACATTTGCTCAACCTAAACAAAGTGAATTTCAATTTAATACAGAACTTTCCTGACATCTCATGTAAGAAAACCAACAAAGATGTTAAACTTCAGAAGACCAAACGAACTTTTGTTCTTCAAAATTAATCTACAAGTCTAAGATGACAAAAAACATTTCAAACCTCCAAGAGAAATTCTCTGTAATTCGTCGCAGAAATTAGGTTACATTTTTGTTATAAAACCAACAAAGTAACTTAAAACTCGGAAAAACAAAACAAACTTTTGTTATTGAAAATTAATTAACAAGTCTACGATGAGTAATTCTTTGCGATTCATTACAAAATTTTTTGTTACATTCATTGTAACAAATTAAGAAAAAAATTAAAAATGGGAAATACAAACAAAATTTTTATCTTTAAAATTAACCAACAAGTCTAAGATAAGAAAACATATTTTTGACACCAAAAGTAATTCTTTTGCATGCGATGCAATTTTATGATACATTTATTATTACAAAAACAATAAAGAAATCTAAAGCTGCGGAAATTGTTGATTATTTAAAAAAAAAAAAAGTTAGTTTCGTTTCCCGAGCTTGGAATTCTTTGTTTAGTTTTGTGACATTAAATGTAACAAAAATTGTGTAGAGAGTTGCGAAGAATTACTTTTGAGGATTTGAAAATGTGTTTTCTTATCTTGGACTTGTTTATTTATTTTCTGGAACAAAAGTTTGTTTGGTTTTCCCGGTTTAAATTTTTTGTTGGGTTTGTTACAATAAATGTAACAAAAAGTTCCCTATGAATCTCAAAGAATTACTTTCGTTTGGTACAAAATGTGTCTCTTATTTTAGAGTAAGTTTGAAGAACAAAAGTTCGTTTCGTTTCCGCAGCTTTAGATTTCTTTATTGTTTTTGTAATAATAAATGTATCAAAAATTTGCAACGAATCGCAAAGAATTACTTTTGGGGGTTAAAAATGTGTTTTTTTATCTTAGATTTTTGTTGGTTATTTTTAAAAAACAAAAGTTCGTTTCGTTTCCCGAGCTTTGAATTCTTTGTTTAGTTTTGTTACATTAAATGTAACAAAAATTGTGCAGAGTGTTGCGAAGAATTACTTTTGAGGATTTGAAAATGTGTTTTCTTATCTTGGACTTGTTTATTTATTTTCTGGAATAAAAGTTTGTTTGGTTTTCCCTGTTTCAATTTTTTGTTGGGTTTGTTACAATAAATGTAACAAACAGTGTGTTTTTTTATCTTAGACTTTTGTTGGTTATTTTTGAAAAACAAAAGTTTGTTTGGATTTCCAATTTTTATTAATTTTTTTAAATTTGTTACAATGAATGTAACAAAAAATGTTGTAATGAATCGCAAAGAATTACTTATCGTATACTTGTTAATTAATTTTCAATAACAAAAGTTTGTTTTGTTTTTCCGAGTTTTAAGTTACTTTGTTGGTTTTATAACAAAAATGTAACAAAATTTCTGCTACGAATCACAGAGAATTTTTTTTTCAGGTTTGAAATGTTTTTTCTCATCTGACGTGTAGATTAATTTTGAAGAACAAAAGTTCGTTTGGTCTTCTGAATTTTAAACATCTTTGTTGGTTTTCATACATGAAATGTCAGGAAAGTGCTGTATTAAATTGAACTTCATTTTTTTTAGGTTGAGCAAATGTTATGTTATTTTAAGGGTGACTCCACTCTAGGATTATCAAAAAATCGATTATTTTTCTTCAAGCTTGAAATGTACTTTAGGGGCCTAAAAACAATGTGCACTTGGTCCCATTGCAAAAAAAAATTTAACAGGTCGAAATCTTGATTTCACCGAAGCGCCTCGAAGCGTGCACTGAGTGCTCCAGCGGCGCACTCGGATCCAACGCTTTTACATTTCTTTTACCTGTCGAAATGGTAAAGTGCTTATCAGGAGATCATTAGGGTTCCTTGAGTGTCAACTAGGGAGCACTGATTTCTATTACAAATAGTATGGGTGTGTCTGTGCAGGCATCACAGATTAGAGGTATGAATGAGATTTCATGGATTTTTTGTTAGTAAAACTTTAAACGCGTTTTTCTCGAAACCACATTTTTCGAACTGGGCGGACAGATTACTCGGGCATCAGTGAACGGATTGACTTCAAATTTGGACAGAAGCTTCACAATTACATTCTTCAAGGTACTACGTAGCCGTTTTTTGATTGGACGTAAACTTTTAATTTTATAAACAATTTTCAGCCTTTTTTTTGGCCTTTTTTTTCGTTCCAGGTCTCATACTTTTCAAGTAATCCGTCCGCCCGTGGAGACGTTTTAAAAAAAGACATTTTGCAAAATCAGCTGCATCGGCGCCATTTTGTATAGAAATGTAAACAAAAAAATGTTTTTCCATACTTTAATATATGCTTAAACACCCACTGTTAAAAAAAATCCTATTCCCTTTTTAATATTCTCAAAAATAATTCACAAAGTTCACAAAGCTAGTTTGCAAGAACAACTAAGAATTTAAAAAAATTTAAAGGCTTGAATTTCGCGTCTTGTACAAACAATCAAAGGTCAACGATGTGCAATTTTTGCGGGAGCTGAAGTGAACCGCCAGCACGCACACTATCTTAAAAATTATGAGACAAACAAGTGGTTGCTAAGGCTCGCTTCTGATTGGTTCATTATAGCCAACTTTGAAGCTTTACTGTGCCCAAACTAAGGCCCAGATCAAATTTTGTCAGAGGACTTTTCTGTTTCTTTTTCTGTCCTCTATCACCTAGTACCGGCAAGTTCATAGGTGGTGGGACTGTATATCAATTAAAAACAAGCAAATTAAAACTTCTTGGTTCTAAAAACTTTTTGGAATTGCAAGTCTTTCTCCACTACAGAAACATAATTAAGTTTCTTGGTGACTAGGAGCTTTCAAATTGAAAAATTGTTAAGTATACATTCACAAAAATAAATTCCTAACACAGTAATACAAGAATCTGAATTTCAGTAAAAAAAGTAGGTTGACTTTCAGATGTAACCAAAGGGATCATTCGCCGGTTGAAAGTCAACTGATGATTGAAATATGACTTTTAGTTACTGGCTTGGTTGAAAGTCAACCGCTTTATGTACGAAAAATGAAATTTTTAGGTTAATTCAAGACACAAATTTTGTTGACATTCCGTTGAAACTTCATTGAATACTTTTGGAGATTATAACACATCCTACTTATTGAAATACTATAAAAATAATAACAATAAGGTGAGGAAATATATTTCCCGTAAAATCTTGAACTTTTCTTTATCTCTATGACAATGTATTCCTTGGAATTCGTCTCAGCCGCAACTCATAAAAAACTTTTCACAAACGACGCACATACCCAATACATAAATTTAAACAGGCATCGATAAACACTGGCTTTTTTTAATTGCTGGTTGCTTACAATTTTCAAAACACTTTTGTTTTATTTGAGTCAAAACGTTTCAAAAACGACTTAAATATGCACATATCCAATTACCGAGGTCCACGCGTTAATCAACATTTTTCCTAAGTGTTCGCGCATCGCAGTTTGCGCACGCATTTATGCCAGCGCAAATGAATTTCAGATCGCACGACTGAAAATCATTCGAAAGTTAACATACCTACCAGTTGTTCATTGTATTACTACATATTTCAGACAGAGACACGGTATTTAAGACCAATTTATGGTTGAAATTAATTGACTTACTGAATTTAAGTTAAAAATGAAATTCAGTTATTCTTAAAATTCAGATTCTTGTATTACTGTGAATACTTTTACAGTGCTATTTTTAATCCAATTTTACTTTGTAATTACTTCACCATCTCCGCTTTCGCAAATTCAATGAATTGTGCAAATTAAGTTGTACTCAGCCAAGTTTTTTAATTGAACCTCTACGGACCAAAAGGGGATACGCGTGGATGCAGCCTGAATAGTATTGTCCAGAAATTTGTTTTGGTATCCACGACAATACGTTTGTAGTCGAGGAGACACGTGCATAGGGCAGCGTCAAGGTTGCCGCTTGCAAATGAAAACATTCATAGTTTTTTAAACATTGATCAGATTGATTTAAAACTCTCCAGAAAACTTCGTTAAACCTCAATCAATAACTTTGTTATTGGAAGTTTTCCGTTGCTTGAAATTCACTCGATAAACGAAGCGCTTGAAGTTTGAAATTCTTGACTTTTACAAAGTCCCAACAAAGATGGCAATTTTTTGTTTTCAAAAAATCTACTTTTTACCAATTCATTCAAAAACTATAAGACCTAAACAATTTTGCAAGAGCAAAAAAAGATGCGCCTCAAAATTCTCTACAAGAATGAGGTCTTAAAATTATTACAATTCGTATGATTTTTAAAATTGACTTTCGGGACAACATTTCTCAAGCTGAATCAACTCGTATCCCCTTTTGATCCGTAGAGGTTCAATTGTTCACGTGAAAATTTAGTCTGTTATAAGATTTTTTCAGTAGGCATGAAATTCACTAAAAATCAACATTCTTGTTAACACTGTAAAAAAAGTGTTATTCCAGAACTAATTTCAGGTATTGAAATACGACTAAAAAAACTTTCTCCCTTCATATTAAAATGAAACCAATCGTGGGATTCCAGAGTCGTTTTTCTACATTGAAAATAATAACAGCTTAAAGCGTTCCTATTTTTAAAAAGGACACGAAAAATATGATACCGTAAAAAAAGAGATCTCTGATTTTTACAGGAATGTTTGATAATATTTCAAACAGTTTCCAATAATAATTATGAGTAACTATTGTGAAGATTTTGTGATAATATATCACTGATAGCACAATACTTTCATGGAGGTAGCAAAAAACGTTTGTTTATTTATAAATTAACAGCATATGAATTTTAGGTTTGCTCAAACAACGTGCATTTTCGATATTTTGTTCCTTGCGGGTTAAAAATGAACGACGTGGAAGGAGAAATAACTTGGTCTGTTTTTACAGAAAAATCGATTTTTCTCGAAAAAATCGATCATACCTCAAAATTATATACAGAATATAAAACACGCGGCTCATTAAAATGATTTTTTATTGTAATTATTTTTATAACTATGCATACCCAGGGAGATATGCGAAGGAAATTGTTATAAAGTAGTGTGAATTATTGATCCCCGCGCTTATTGAGAGGTCTTTAAATATGCATAATTTATAAAGAGACTGATGATCCAAAAATACTCTTTTTAATTAGCCACATCGTTCATAATCTGCATAATTTTTCAGTATGATCAGCTCTCGGTGAGAAGGTGCGAATTGAATGTCATTAATGTGCGAATAAATATCGTGGAATTTCAAACGTTTTGAATACCTTATCAATTCCGTTTTTAAAATATACGTTTTAATTTCTTTTATCGTAATTAAATTGTGTTGATACTGCTTAATACCGTAAGCCAAACTGGAATATTGAAGACAATTTAATTCTTTCCGGCGAGTGATAATTGGGAGCAAACCAATGCCCTTGAATTGCGTCAGCCGACCGCGAAAATTGAAGTCAATTTTATACCATCTGGCACGTACAAATTGCGAACAAATGAATTTTATTCAATTCGATACAGAAAGCTCGGAAATTGAGACCAGTTTAATACCATCTGGCAAGTATAAATTACAAACAAATGAATTTTATTCAATTCCATACAGAAAACTCAGAAATTGTACCCAATTCGATACCATCTGGCAAGTACAAATTGCGAACAGATGAATATTATTTAGTTCGATACAGAAAACGCGGAAATTGAAGTCAATTTGATCACTTTCGTATGGTTGAAAATTAGAGAAACTTAAAATTTGATGTGAATTTAATACGTTCTGATTAGTGAATTAAAATTTTTTTTTTTCAGATTTATTTAAAATAATGTCAATGAAGTAAGATAAAATAGTCTAAAAAAATAATGCAATAAATGGCATGTTCAATTTCTTTAAATAAATTACTTATAATACTTCATAAAAAAAAAAAAATTGATTAGCATTTCGAACTCGACAGTTCATTGCC
>CAKNXH010080723.1:0-22678 GCA_932178445.1 Andricus quercusramuli | reverse complement strand
CATTTCATGATTGAAAAGTTCAATTAATGTATTCTAATATATTTATACATTTCATGATTGAAAAGTTCAATTAATGTATTCTATAAATTATATGAGATATATATGTATAAACGTGCCGGACGCAAGCTGAGGGCACCGATAGAGGCGAGCCAAGCTTTTGAAATCGGCGCCACAGTCACGCGCAAGCGCGGAATCAGGAAGGAAAGTTGCAGGCGTATCTCTAGACGCTTGTGAACGATTCACCCGACTGAAGCGAGTGTCCCCCCAGCGTCGCTGAACGGCTTTAGGTGCACCCGTGTGCACACGTGTGGTCGTCTTGAACGTACCCTTAGGGTGACGTCCCATGGCAACGTCAATCTTAGCCAGGGTTGGTAACGTATAATACTCCACGTATTAGACGTGGTTTTCTACGCGTATATTACCACGTATATTACGTCTCTAGTTTTCTATGTGATTTGACGTATATTACGTCCGAATGGAAACTTTCAGTGCGCATGCGTCCATATCGAAAAATACATCTCATAACCTATTTTTCTGTGGGTCGTGGTCGCCATGATCGTTCGTGAATCTCGCGCGAAATGCCAATATTTAAAAATTCTTCGAATTTGAATAAATGTTTAAGCAGTTTTAGGTTATAATTAGGGAGACACTGCATAATTACATATTATATTATTCAATATGATTCATCATAATTATTATCGAAAGAATCAACAATTGTTCACATACATGTGGCTTTCTAGAGGTTTTAAACTAGTATTTTTTAACATTTTATCGCAGAAGACACTTTGCGGAAGTTTTCTGTCCTTACTTCTTCCGCTCAAAGAACAAATCCTTCCATGGAATTGCATTATGATGCTGGGTATTTCTTTCGAGCCCAGGTATAATTATTATTTTCAATTGCTATAACGCATTCAACAGAATGATTAATAATTATTATATTTCAAAAGTGAGGTTATGTACTTGTCAACACTGATTTTACAAGTCGTCCATCTTGATAACGTAACTTACAGGAGTTTTCTACGTTTTTCTACTGTTTTCGACGTATATTACGTCAAAAACGTATTACACGTAGAAAATACTCGAGTTACGCGTAACTGACCAACCCTGAAACGCAAAACGTCAAATCACTAGACATTTCTGCCAATGATATTCTTCTAGTCATCCACAGAAATACTGGCATTGGCCGAAGCGTTTAGTAATTTGACGTTTTGCGCCAAGTTTGACGCTGCCATGGGACTCCACCCGTATACTTATCGTTCCGAAACTGAAAGGTCCGATCCAAATAGTGGAAGCGTAGAGGAAAGATAGGTATAGAGGCCACGATGCCCACCAAGCTTGTTGATAGGCTTTGATAGTGCTTTACTAGTGACAAACAATTTGAGCCAATGAAATCATTTATAGAGTCGTGTGTGAAATGCGCCAAACATGTGGATGATTTAAAAATTGAATGCTTTTGCTGTTAGCACGTGGTGCCGGGTGAACTTATATTGAAGGTAAGTTTTGTTTCTATTTTCAGCTCTAGTTTTAGAATAAGAATAAATATTTGTGCAGTATATATATATATATATCCTTCATCCGATCGCGTTGACGGCTATCCGCCGTCATTGACATAAAAGTCACGTAAAAACATAACTGACTGATGATATAGGGGCGGGAATCGACTGTATTCTCTAGTTTCACATTTTATCAACAGATTTCAGTCAGTTCTAGCTCGTGCTTTGTGTTTTCGAGCGCCAATACGTCTCCAAAGTTGACTATTAGCCGTCTCGCGAGTGGTAATGTTGATTCTTTCGTTGAGCTCCGACAAAAAATTTAAGTACTTCTTCGATTTTTTTTTAGCAATATTATTGGTAGATAATAAGCAGTTTTGTGTTTTTGAGTAGGATATATGATAAAAACCTGTAATTTACTTATTATCTTGTTCTGATTTGAATTTTACTACTCACATTTCGAATAATTTTTGTGATATTACGTTTCTTCACCATTTCTACGATTTCTTGAGTATTTAATAAAGTTTTTCTTTCTATATGTTGCGCATGAACTCTCTTGGAAGACTGAAAACTCAAACCACAATCGCCCACGGTGTTAAAATAGCGAAAACACCTTGAAAATGAGGGAAAACGTGAGGGACGGCTAACAGCCGTCACGCGAGCGCTGCCGTGACTCAAGGGGACGCGAGCGGATGAAGGATATACGTATAATGCGAAAATGTCGTATTGACTCATATTTATGTCCAATATTACATTAGTGAAGAAAAATATGGCGAAAAGTGCGAATGAGGTTAGGTAGTCAAATAAAATTGTAGATTTTTTCTGTGTTTTTTGTAGGTAAATCAATTTGAATTGGAAAGAAATATAAACAAAAATTATTACAAGACAATTTATTTATAATGTATAGAATAATTATAATCGCTGGGGATTGTATTGACCCTAAAGCCAACAACTTTCATCAACAATTTCTACAAAAAAATAGAATAATTAGTACTTTCAGAGTTTTAGCAGACAAGTAGGAATTTGATTCATGCGATGTTATGATTGTATTATTATAAATTGGCTAGACCTTATACATAAACATGCTAAAAATTTCGGATAACTTTCGGATTCCGCAATTAAAAAACTAAATATGACTCTGGGTACCAAAAATTTCCGGCCCGGCACTGGTCATTCCTCACAAGCGCTAACAATTTTCTTGGTTAGTATATAAGGACTGTTTCGACCGATATACTCATCGTGCGGTTATATATGTTTTAGTGTTAAGTTGAGCTATAGAAATAGGTTTGTGTGCGTCAAATAAATGAAGAATGCATTTCTCGTGTGTGAACTGCTTATATAACCTTGCCATATAACATTTAGGCGGTCCATCAGACCGCATAAAAAACGGGCATGATTGGATACAATCCGGATAGATCGAATTTGTGAGACCGTACAACTTTCGGATTCTACCGGAGAATATACAGCTTTAGTATTTTTTTCGTTCTACTTCATCTGGAAGATTTTTAAATACACCGGGATAGAATTCGGATGACGTCTCGGACACAATCCGGATTGATAGCATCCGTCAGACCGTACCCGATCTAACCCGGACTGATCGAATCCGGAGGACAAAAACCGTATAACGTTTCGGACAATTTCGGACAAATTTCCGAATCCGGAATTTGTCCGGAATTTTTAGCAGTATTTATAGGTGCACAATTAGTAGAACTGTACAATTTTTCTAATTCGAAAACAGGAAACCGTTCATTGGATTCCCATCTGAGCCCAGACAAGCACGTCCAAAACATTCAAAAGGCTTCTTTGTCAAGACCCATCCAAACTTTCTTCGTTCAAAGAAGCACACCGCTTTCTCTGAACATTTGGACTGCGGAAGGAACTCTTGCGTTCCATACTGTCAAACACCATTACAGTTTCAAGTAAATGGATTGTACCGGATCTTTGATGCGCGAAATTTGTACTGATTCTGAAATCGCCAAAAAATGTCCTGCTCTCGTACGAAAATGGAACCTATTATAAGAGGTATTTTAGCTCCTCACGCTGTTGAGATTCTCGTGAAAGATTTGCAGAACGCTTCTCACTTGAGCATTTGTACAGATAGCAGTAATCATGGGGAGAAAAAACTTTTTCCGTTAATTGTTCAGTATTTCGAACACACTAAAGGTGGGATACAACTCGAAATGTTGGTTTTGGAAGAAACGACAAATGAGAAAGCCCTTACTATTGCTAATTTGGACAAAAATGCATTGAAAAAGTACAATATTTTGGAAAAACTGACGGTTTTGTCTGCTGACAATAAGAACACAAATTTTGGGGAAGTGAATCGGATAGGGGACAACAATATTTTTGTAATTTTGAAGAATGAAGTTAATGAAAACTTGATTGGGGTAGGATGTACTGATCAGATCCTGCACAATGATGCTCACCACGGTTCAGATCAGTTCAATTTGTTTGATGTGGATTCGATTGTTCTGAATATTTACAATTTTTTCTCAATTTATACAGCCAGGACGAACGATCTGAAAGATTTTCGTGAATTTGTTGATTCTGCATACCACAAAGTAATTAATCACAGCAAAACAAGGTTGTTGAGTCTCCTTCCCGCGGTTAAGCACATTTTGAAAATTTGCGAAGGTTTGAAGTCATACTTTTTTTCACAAGAGAACCCTCCAAAATCAGCAAAAGTTTCTTTGAGAGCCATTTTTCGGAATGTTTTATGTTTTTTGTTCACTCATTCATGTCAATTTTGCATGACAAGATTATGGCGTTAGGAAGAGAATCTAACAGCATTTTGGAAACTTTGGAAATGATTGATTCTGTACTTAAGGGCCCTGGAAATCGAGTGTAAATCGCAAAAGTCGGATTCCGGCCAAACAACGAAGCCATTTTGTCTGATGTTCTGTATAAATAATCTAAAGGGTATGCAGACTGGCGGAACAGATCGCTTTTTTCGAAAAAAAATTATTTTCCATGTAAGAATGAAAAGAAGAAAAATTACTTTTTACTGTACAGTGTTCTACTATTAAGCAAAGCAAGGAGCGGGTAAAGCAGTTATAGTGCTCGGAATTTCTTTGCGCGACCCTAGCGAGAAAAGGAAAAACTACGATCCGTTATGACTTTAGTCTGCAGGTAATGAAGCGTTCACTTGATCTATTCAGGGACGACCACACCGTATACGAAAACTAGGGGCCCCTGTACCCAAAGGAGTTGGTGAATTCCCAAAAGGTTGGGTGGGTGGAGGTTGTTGGGCGTGGCTAATATCATGACATGCAGGTGTGAAAAAAAATAAAACTAAACAAAATAATATGACAAGTCAATGTACAGAAAAACGGTTTGCAATATTCACGTTGAATCAATGTATACAATTTTCGGCAAACTTACTCCGAAAGTAGTATCTATTGTACATTGAATGGCAATATATACAAGCTCTCTGTATAAAGGGGCAGATTATACAAACATGCAAGATATCGATAATACACTGAGAAACAAATTTTTTGGATCCAAAGAAATGCATTTCTTTGATTGTATTCATTTGAGCCAGAAAACCGTTTACCTAATTGTACTGAATATTGTTCAAAAGCAACAAACTCGTGCATTGATTCAAAGAAATTATTTCTTTGGGCGCCATTTCTTTGAAATAAAGAAATATTTCATGGCCTCAGAATATGAGATAATTAACTCAAGGAATTTATATCTTAAAAACTAACAACCTAGTTTCCTTGAATCTTGCTTTCGCATCCAAAGGAATATTTTTTTAGTTCAATAATTTTGATCCTTTGAATTAAAAAATATTTTCATTGAAATAAGTAGCTCATCGATGCGTGAAACGAATATTTTGATTTCTTCGAATCAAAGAAGTATTGACAAAAATTAAAGTAATATTAATTAAGTGAAAGCGATATTTCTTTCATATAAGGGGATTAATACTGTTGTTCTAATAGAACGTGTCATTAGTTGAATAAAGAAATTTGCTCACTCAAGTAATAATTTATTCACTTGGGAGATATGTTTCTTTAAATAAATAGAGTGAAGCGATTTATGTCCAATAAATATTTCCTCGAAGTGAAGAAATATATTTTTGAAATAAATTCATACAGCATTCGTTCGAAAAAATATTTTGGTAAAATTCCTTATTTGTACTGAGTAGTTCAGAACTATGCCGCCAGGTGCGCAGAGTTTATAGTCTCACAATAGAAATGGATTCTCCAGTCTTTAAGTTAGCCATACATTTTCACCGAAGATATAATCTGAAATATGTGGTGATTGGTATTTATCAGCCCCCTGGCACTTTCATGGAGGCCTGTATTATAAAAGTTGGCTGAAAGGTGGATCACGGCTACCAGGCGAAATCGTGGCGCTGATTACCTATAGGGCCGACTCTCTTTAAAATACATGGCAAAAATGCAAATATTTATGTTTTTTTAAAATCTGAACCGCTTTTTCGTGTCTTTTTAATGGAAAAAAGAAGTTAAATGTTTTTGGAATATACTAGTATAAAATACATAACGAAAAAAGTGAAATATGTTAAGTTTCTGAGTGATTAAATGTGTGAAAGCAATACGAAAAAATTTTCCAAGATAATACATTTAATATAATAAATTTAAACAAAATAATAACAATGAAATTGTTATTAATTGAATATTCAATTAATTTAGGAACTTTAGTGTCACGATTTTAAATTAAAATAAAAAGGTTTTTTGCGTCGTAAAAATTCATGTACCTAATTTAATATTAAAACATTTTATTTTAAAACAGTATAAAGTAACTTAACAAATTATTCTGCAATTATAAAAATGGCAATAATCAAGAGGTATGTATATGAGATTAATAAAAAGGCAATTTTTAAATTAAAAAAGTATAATTCTTATGAATCTTATATGTAATATAAAATTTCAATAAATAAAATGAATGCAACAAGCATTTCAAAAAATTATAACTTTCTGTAAAACACAACAGTAACAATATGTAATTTTATGTACAAAAAAACGTTTATATTTTCTTTAGATTAGTTAAATTAGTTAAATTCTTCAAATTAGTTAAATTTTCAAAATGTATGCTGTAATTCTGTAATCTTATGTAGAATAAAACTTTTACATTTTCTTCAGCTTAGAGCTTCCTTTTTTTTTTTGATCAGCTATAATAAAAAAATATTTTTACCACAAACAAGTATAGCGCGTTCTCAAATTTAAATAATTGCCAATATAAAATAGTATGCCAAGAGAATATGATGAATTATTGATACTCATATACAAATTATTTGCATTATTTTTTGAAATTTTACAAATTGTAAATAGAAAATATATTTTTTGGAGCTTATTATTTAGTTCTTTAAATTATTATTTGTTTAAAAACTATTATTTTATGCCACGAATTCATGTTTAAACTATGGCGGAATTTTTATTTCAAAGTACATAATAAAAAAAAGCAATATATACACTACAGTGGTCCAAAAATTCGACTTTCGATTTTTGGTGATAAAACCCCTCCCATTTTGTTCCTTTTCCGGAAAAAGAAATTCCGTAATTTTTTTTTTTTTTTTCAACGTTAACGTTAACCCGGGCTTTTGAAATTAACATGGGGTTTTGAATGGGAAAAGCTCAATTTTCAAAAAAATGGAAAAAGAAGTACTTGTTATACATTTTTTGTCAAGTAAAGTATTGTCACCTCTTGAGGAGTATTTAAGGAATAATTTCCACCCAATAGCTTTTTATTTTGACACACCTGAACCCCTTTAATTGTGCCCGGAAAATGCCCCAAAAAATGCAAAATAGCAGTTTTCTATCAAATTCATGCTAAAGACGGTATTTAAAAACAAAATTTCAACATGAATTATTTTTAATCGATAAGTGACTAGTTTGAAAGTATATTTTAAATAATTGTTAATTGTTTAAACAATTTTTTTCCCCTGTAAATCGTGAAAAGTTATTATCTTTCGGAATAAATCGTACAAAGTTGATGAATGTCAAGAGTAGTAGTTCTTGTTTAACTTATTTGGTAATTATTTTAACAATTTTCATTTGTTTAAACAATTTTTTCTCCCTAAAATCGTAAAAAGTTATTCATTTCTGAAAATAATGACACAATTGAAGGAATTTAAGAGTAATATTTTTTTTCTACAGAATATTTAGCAATTTTTAAAATAATTTCTATTTGTTTAAAATTTTTTTTCTCTGCAAATCGAGAAAATTTATTCTTTTCAGCAATTAATGACACAATTAACGAATTTTAAGAATAATATTTTTTTGCTTAAGATACTTTGAAATTATTTAAACAATTAATAATCATTAATAATCATTAATATAAACCATTTTTGCAGTCTGTTATGAGTAGTTATTTTTTCAGATCATATTCGTTAAAATAAATAATTTTTCAAATGAATTTCGGGTAATGAGCATCAACAAACATTTTTAAACAAACAAAAATTGTTCAAACAAATAAAAATTATTTTAAAAATTGCTAAATATTCTGTAGAAAAAAGATATTACTCTTAAATTCCTTTAATCGTGTCATTAATTCCAGAAAGTAATAATTTTTTACGCTTTCCAGGGGGAAAAATTGTTTAAACAAATCAAAATTGTTTAAATAATTACCGAACATCCTTAAAAAATGTATTGCTTTCAACACTCGTTAATTGTGTCATTATTTTCAGAAAATAATAACTTTTTACAATTTTAGGGAGAAAATTTTGTTTAAACAAATGAAAATTGTTTAAATAATTACCAAATAAGTTAAACAAGAACTACTACTCTTGAAATTCATCAACTTTGTACGATTTATTCCGAAAGATAATAATTTTTCACGATTTACGGGGGAAAAAAATTGCTTAAACAATTTATAATTATTTAAATACACTTTAAAACTCGTCACTTATCGATTAAAAATGATTAATAATTAATGACTGATCATTTTCGGCCAAAAAAAACTAAAAAAGGACTAATAAACTACCAGAAAATATAAAAAAAACTTCGAATGTTGACAATTTTGCCATGTATTTTCAAGAAAGTCGGCCCTACAGGTAATCAGCGCTACGCTCGGGCAATTTAAGTACTGACGCGCAGGGCAGTCAAATGTGTGCCCATTTTTAGCTTTTAGTGCCAGGGAGCTGGTATTTATCGATTTTCCTAAGCATTGGTCAGTTGGCTTTGCTTGGAATTCTTTTTCCTACTCCGCGAAATGAAAATAAATATATTATTAGAAATTATAATCATTATAATTGCATTGAATATTTTTTTTTCAAAGAATGGGCCTGCTTAATTTTTATACTTTATCTATTCAACTTTTTTTTCAATAGAAGAATTTTCTGTGTGAGTAAATTGTTCTTTGAATCAATCAATATTTTCTTAACTCTATTACGTCCTTTTTTAAAACAATATGCCGCAGCTTAGAAACAAATAAACATTTCTTGCCGTTGAAATTTTTTTTTGTGGGAAAGAAATATTTAGTTTACCAAAAAATACGCTTATTTGGATCAAAGAATCATATATTTGGTTCGAGAAAAACTTTTACTCAGGCCGAGTTACATTTATTTGTATGTATTAATTATTTTCGTGAACTTACACCATACTTCTTTACATTACGGAATTCACCTATCATATCAAATACTTACTTATTACAGTCAATAACAAATCTGCTTCGCTCGACGAATATTTTACAGAGTCGAATAAGTATTTCTATGCCTTAAGTATGGCGTCCCTCAGATCCAAACAAAAGATTTCTTTAATCTGAAGAAATATTTCTTCAGCCATATTCGGCTCTACCATTCCTTTGAAACAAAGAAATTTCCTTTGATTCAAATAATTTTTTTTTCAGTGTATGTGTCGCCCAATTTCCTCCGAAAATACTAGATTGATTCGCATTAGACACAAACTTTGCATTTTTGCACAACTCAGGGGCTGTCTGCAATAACCGGTTATATAAGTCAAGCGCTTATTTTTTTCGACCCTGAAAGCTTGTAAAATATGATTCAAATTTCAATTGATCAAAATGTTCATATATTTAAATTTGAAATTTTACTGCGCATCTTGGTTTTCTCATGAGAAAAAATTGCAGCACGTTCAGTTCTTGTAATAAATAGGAAATTCTCCTAGTTTTTTCTACAAAATGGCCAACCTTTCCAGCTAATTTGACTGTACTATATGTACGCAGTTGCAAATATTTTACAAATGTTTCGGGGCCCTGGAAATAGAGTGTACATCACAAAAGTCGGATTCAGGCCAAACGGCGAAGCCATTTTGTCTGATTTTTTGTATAAATAATCTAAAAGGTATGATGAATCGCGTTACAGATCGCTTTTTTCGAAAAAATTGTATTTTTCATGTAACAATTAAAAGAGATAATTTTACCTCAGGGGCGAACACAAGATATATGAACACTAGAGGCCCCTACCCCAAATGAGCGGGTGAATTACCAAAAGGTTGGATAGGTGTAGGTGGTTGGGGATGGATCATATCATGAAATACAGACTTTAATGAAAATTAAAGTGTAAACAATATAACGTCTTATAATCAATTCGCCCCCAAATTCTCGCATGCAATATTCACGCTGAATCAGTGTTTTGGCAACTTACTCCGAAACTAGTACCTTGATTTCAAATGAATACGAGAGATTTCACAAATATTTTACAAATGTTTTGGGGGCCCTGGAAATGGAGTGTACATCGCAAAAGTCGGATTCAGGTCAAACGGCGAATCCATTTTGTCTGATTTTTTTTATGAATAATCTCAAAGGTATGATGACTCGCGGTACAGGTTGCTTTTTTTGAAAAAAAAAATGTATTTTTCAGGTAACAATTAAAAGAAATAATTTTACCTCAGGGGCGAACACACGATATAAGAACACTAGTGGCCCCTACCCCAAATGCGCGTGTAAATTACCAAAAGGTTGGGTGGGTGTAGGTGGTTGGGGTGGATCATATAATGAAATATAGACTTTGATGAAAATTAAAGTGTAAACAATATAATGTCTTATAATCAATTCGCCCCCAAATTCTTGCATGCAATATTTACGCTGAATCAGTGTTTTGGCAACATCCTCCGAAACTAGTACCTTGAATTCAAATGAATACGAGAGATTTCACAAATATTTTACAAGTGTTTTGGGGGCCCTGGAAATGGAGTGTACATCGCAAAAGTCGGTACATGATTTCTCAACTGAATATATTTTAATTTTAAAACAAAAAAACACGAATTAGAAAAAAAATACATAAATTTGAAACAAAATTGTTGAATTTTCAAGGCAGAAGATTATCAATTTTGTACCATAAAAGACGAATTTTTAACAAAAAATATGAATGATCAGTTATTATAATTATCATATTGAATTCGGGGGCGACTTGATTATAAAATATTATATTGTTTACAGTTTAATTTTACTTTAAGTCTGCATTTTATGATATTATCCACCCACAACCACTTACACCCACCTAACCTTTTGGCAATTCACCCACTCATTTAGGTAGGGGCCCCTAGTTTTTGTATATGGTGTCTTCGCCCCTGAATGAAGTCGAGGTAAAATTATTTCTTTTAATTCTGACATGAAAAAGCAGATTCTTTTCGAAAAAAGCGCCCTGTACCGTAAGCCTTTATACCCTTTAGATTATTTATACAAAAAATCAGAACAAATGGCTTCGCCGTAAGATTTGAAAAAGGGTAATGTGCAGCAGATTTCAAAGATTTTTCCACATTTCGAAGCTTTGAAACCATTTCCAAAGGTTTGACAACATTTTAGAAGATTAGAAAACATTTCACTGAGATCTGAAATAATTCTATGATTGCAAGGAATACAAAATGTTACTGCAAGATTTACAAAAAAATTCACGAATATTTCAAAAGATTTGACAACGATTTCAAAGAAATTTCCCAAAGAGTTCGAACATTTCATGAATATTGCAAGGATTTCTACGATTTCAACTAGGCATGGAAACCACAATTGAAAGATTTCACAACGATTTCGAACATTTCCAAAGATTTTCAAACTCTCAAAAGATTTCAAGGATTTTAAAATTTTAATAAAATGTAGAGTAAAGCAGATTTTCAAGATTTTCAAACATTTTACACAAATGATAAATAATTCAATGATTTCTAATGAATACATGTCAAATATTTCAAAAATGGCACAATACACTAGATTTATAAGATTTCAAAATATTGAAAATATTGCAAACTATTTCAAATATTTCAAACAAATACGAAAGATTTCACAAATATTTTGCAAATTTTGAACCATTGCAAAAGATTTGAAGAGAGTTCACAAGATTTTCCAAGATTGCAATGATTTGAAACGAACACAAAAGATTTCACAAACAAAGATTAAAGAAAGCTTTGACAAATATTTGAAAGATTTCATGAAAACTACAATGCGTGGTAAGACGATTGATAATTTTTTTTGTTGAAAAAATCACGTACAACTGCGTACATATAGTACAGTCAAATTAGCTGAAAAAGGAGGCCATTTTGTAGAAAAAAACTAGGACAATTTCCTATTTATTACAAGAACTGGACGTGCTACAATTTTTTCTCATGAGAAAACGAAGATGCGCAGTAAAATTTCACATTTTCATAAATTGAAATTTGAATCATATTTTACAAGCTCTCAGGGTCGAAAAAAAGAAGTGCTTGACTTCTATAACCGGCTATTGCAGACAGCCCCTGAGTTGTGCAAACATGCAAAGTTTGCGTCTAATGCGAGTCAATCTGGTGTTTTCGGAGGGAATTAAGCGACACATATTATCGATATCTTGCATGTGTGTATAATCTACCTCTTTATACTGAGAGCCTGTATATATTGCCATTCAATGTACAATAGATACTACTTTCGGAGTAAGTTTGCCGAAAATTGTATACATTGATTCAACGTGAATATTGCAAACCGTTTTTCTGTACATTGACTTGTCATATTACTTTGTTTAGTTTTATTTTTTGTCACACCTGCATGTCATGATATTAGCCACGCCCAACAACCTCCACCCACCCAACCTTTTGGGAATTCACCCACTCCTTTGGGTACAGGGGCCCCTAGTTTTCGTATACGGTGTGGTCGTCCCTGAATAGATCAAGTGAACGCTTCATTACCTGCAGACTCAAGTCATAACGGATTATAATTTATAATAATATTTTTTTTCATTTCGCGGAGTAGGAAAAAGAATTTCAAGCAAGACCAACTGACCAATGCTTAGGAAGATCGATAAATACCAATCACCACATATTTCAGATTATATCTTCGGTGAAAATGTATGGCTAACTTAAAGACTGGAGAATCCATTTCTATTGTGAGACTATAAACTCTGCGCACCTAGCGGCATAGTTCTGAACTACTCAGTACAAATAAGGAATTTTACCAAAATATTTTTTCGAACGAATGCTGAATGAAGTTATTTCAAAAATATATTTCTTCACTTGGAGGAAATATTCATTGGACATAAATCGCTTCACTCTATTTATTAAAAGAAACATATCTCCCAAGTGAATAAATTATTACTTGAGTGAGCAAATTTCTTTATTCAACTAATGACACGTTCTATTCACTTGAAGAATTTCGCGTGTTTCAATGACTTAATTTCAAGGACGGAGATCGGATTGAAATGTCGTTTGTCGATAAAACTGTTGATTATTCAGCGACGAAAAATGTAATCATTAATGATCCCTACTTTCTGACCAAATGATGAACTTGAATGAGTTTTTAAACTCGAAAAAAGAGAATTCTGAATTTGTTCATCAGTCGAGCAATGATAATGATAGAATCTGTGCGTTCTTGGCTGCAAATAAAAATGTTGCATCGTATAGTGAAATCTGGAAAATTGCCCATTTTTTCGCTATTCCCGCTTCCAATGCAACAGTCGAGCCCATACTTTCACTCATGGAATCTCAGTGGATTAGGGTCTAGTTCAATTTCAAAGACTTCCAATGTAGAGATTTCATAAAATATTTACAGCGCCCAGAAAATCAGTATTTGCTGAAAAAAATCGGAAATTCAGACAAATATGATACACCAGTAACTAATTAATGATACATTATATGAATGTAGGCTTATATGAATGAAATGAAAATGAACGAATATATTTTTTATTTTGATTTAAATTCCATCCAAACTCCAGGTAAAGTATGATATGGTTCGAGAATCACCAAATAAGTCACGCTCTTTCGATTTTTTTATTTTTTTATTATTTCAAATGTTCTTTAAAATTTTTTTTGTATTTTTCATTTTTTAAAGGGGGGGGGGGGGGATGGAGTGTCCGCTTTTCTCACCAGTGCTCCCAACGCGGGCACCTTGCACTACTGCGCCTGCGATGTACAAGGCGCTTTATTGGCTGCCGTTCGCGCGGTCATTTGAAATGTTAAATAATACAATTTTTTAAATTATTATTAATAATTAAAAATAATTTTTTTAACAGGTTCAAGTGGTACGTGGAGAGGTTTTCAAATATTATGAACATTAGGTTTCGAAAAATAAAAAAAAAGGTCACATTAAATAACATAATATTTTTTATTTTCGGAATATTCATTTTTTTCTAACCTGATGCTCAGAACCTATTGAAAACCATCTACGTACCACTTGAACACGTTGAAACAATTAATTTTGATTATAATTAATAAATAAAAAAAATGTGTTTCTTAACATTTCAAATAAAAGAGCGAATGGCAGCCAATGAAGCGCCTTATGCATCGCATGCGCAGTAGTGCAAGGTGCCCGCGTTGGGAGCACTGTTTCTTACTCGGACCATCTGGTAACCCTACCCCTCGCGCCGACGTGATGCTTTTTCAATTGTTCTAAAAATGGGGATTGTAATTCGGCAGACCCCCCCCCCCCCCCTCCCCAACGTATCACGTATTTTGTGAGTACGAGTACCCCAAAATTAATTTTCTATTATAAAGAATAGTACATTAATTATCGGCTTAAACGCATCTCAGGGTACCATCGTACCTGACCTGGCCTGGCGAACCTTTTCTATTGTCCGGTGCCCCGCCTCGAGCGAGCTCTAAAGGTGGAGTCCCATGTGGGCAGAAAACGTCGGCGTAAAGCAGAAACTAATAAGAGTGAGAGAGACGGACATATCTATTTGTCTCTTCCACTCTTATGAGTTTCTGCTTTACGCCGACGTTTTCTGCCCACATGGGACTCCACCTTAACTCGAAGCTCGACGAGGCGCTGTGGTGCTCAACCGGAGGCTACTGTGTTCGTACGCGCGATGGTACCTTTAAAATTTATATGGTTTCGTTCCCACCTCTATTTCCACCGGAGGCTACGTACACAACGTACGTAACGTTAACGTTTACAATTGTTGGCTCACTTTAATTGCAAAATGCAAAGTAATGTACGTTAAATAAATAATAAATTATTAAATGAATAATTTAATAAATAATTGAATAATTAGATGAATAATTAAATGATTGCATGATGTAATAATTAAATAAATAAATAAATAATTAAATGATTGAATAATTAAATAAATAAATGAATAAATGAATAGTTAAAGGATTGAATAATTTAATAATTAAATAAATAAATGAATAATCAAATGATTGAATAATTAAATGAATAATTAAATAAATAATTGAATAATTAAATAAATAAATGAATAATTAAATGATTGAATAATTGAATAAATTAAATGAATTTTATATACATTTCAGTAGAGTATATTTGGAGGAGCATGTATGGTTCAGTTGAAGAACTTTTTATAGATATTACTAAAGCACTTTTCAATTTTTACCCACATTAAATGCATGTAAGGTGAATTTTGCATGATGAATGACTTACTTAATTAATAAAAAAATGAAAAAAAAATAAAATTATAGCCTCCGGTTAAGCACCACAGTGCTTCGTCGAGCTTCGAGTTGGAGCTCGCTCGAGGCAGAGCACCGGACAATAGAAAAGTTTGGCCAGGCCAGGTCACGTACGATGGTACCCTGAGATGCATTTAAGCCTAATTATCTTAGGTAGAAGAAATAAATGAAAAGAATCATTTAAAATTTCCCTATGTCAACATTTTATACCTATTTAATTCTGATTCAGTAATTTGCCTCTTTTCTAGATCATTTGATTTTTTTAATTGGAAAAATAGAGCGTTGAAAAATTTAGAAATACAATGTTGAAAGCAGAATATACAGGGTGTCCCACCACCTATGAACGTGCCGGTACTCTGTGATAGAGGACCAAAAAAGAAACAGAAAAGTCCTCTGGCAAAATTTGCTCTAGGCCTTAGTTTGGGCACAGTAAAGCTTCAAAATTGGGCATAATGAACCAATCAGAATCGAGCTTTAGCAACCACTTGTTTGTCTCATAAGCGTTAAGATAGTGTGCGTGCTGGCGGTTCACTTCAACTCCCGCAAAAATTTCACATCTGTTAATTATTTAATGACGAACTGGCGTGGGGTAGCGAAAGGATCACATTGAGCCGTGTCAAAGTCGACGAACAAGACCCCAGAATATGTATCACCATGATTATGAAAACACCTCTAAATACCTGTTGTCAAATTAAATCCAAAAACTAAGAGTCCTTAAAAAAGGTTTCACTGGAAGCCGGATATGAACCGACACCTCGTCTATCCATCTAAGGTGCATCAACCAATTCAGCCGTCCCAAGAGGCACTCCTTTTGAACCCAAAAAAGGTTTTGGGTTTTGTATAAAATTGGCACAGATGTAGCCTCCGGAAGCTACGACCACGATCGTTCACCAAACGATCGATTCCGACGCAACTGGAGGTGATACGTCGTCCGACTCGTCACTCCCCACAACACCAGGAGTTGATCGAGTCGGGACATCACTGAACAAACACTCAAGGCACTGAAGGTGACGTTAACTTTACTTGACGGATTTAAACGCCCGAATCGTGCACAAGACGCACTGGGTATTCAACCGACGCAACACCCGGTAACTGGCCACACTCGCCTACACCTTCATGAATACTGAAAAGCCAGAAAAAGGGTACAAAGTCTCAACAAGGGAGCTTCACACCACCACCCGACTCCCCACTTCCACCAAAGGGAAAGCGCCTGAAACTCAAAGAACAGAGAGAGACCCTCAAGGAGAAAGAGCACTGGGCGAAAATCATTTGATCAACAATGAAACGCTGAAGGCCACTCAACCAAGAACAACATCATCAAAATAAATTATTAACAACATCGTTGATCTTCGATTGTTTGTACAAGACGCAAAATTCAAGCCTTTAAATTTGTTTAAATTCTTAGTTGTTCTTGCAAACGTTTATTACCGTCCTTAAAATAACATAACATTTGCTCAACCTAAACAAAGTGAATTTCAATTTAATACAGAACTTTCCTGACATCTCATGTAAGAAAACCAACAAAGATGTTAAACTTCAGAAGACCAAACGAACTTTTGTTCTTCAAAATTAATCTACAAGTCTAAGATGACAAAAAACATTTCAAACCTCCAAGAGAAATTCTCTGTAATTCGTCGCAGAAATTAGGTTACATTTTTGTTATAAAACCAACAAAGTAACTTAAAACTCGGAAAAACAAAACAAACTTTTGTTATTGAAAATTAATTAACAAGTCTACGATGAGTAATTCTTTGCGATTCATTACAAAATTTTTTGTTACATTCATTGTAACAAATTAAGAAAAAAATTAAAAATGGGAAATACAAACAAAATTTTTATCTTTAAAATTAACCAACAAGTCTAAGATAAGAAAACATATTTTTGACACCAAAAGTAATTCTTTTGCATGCGATGCAATTTTATGATACATTTATTATTACAAAAACAATAAAGAAATCTAAAGCTGCGGAAATTGTTGATTATTTAAAAAAAAAAAAAGTTAGTTTCGTTTCCCGAGCTTGGAATTCTTTGTTTAGTTTTGTGACATTAAATGTAACAAAAATTGTGTAGAGAGTTGCGAAGAATTACTTTTGAGGATTTGAAAATGTGTTTTCTTATCTTGGACTTGTTTATTTATTTTCTGGAACAAAAGTTTGTTTGGTTTTCCCGGTTTAAATTTTTTGTTGGGTTTGTTACAATAAATGTAACAAAAAGTTCCCTATGAATCTCAAAGAATTACTTTCGTTTGGTACAAAATGTGTCTCTTATTTTAGAGTAAGTTTGAAGAACAAAAGTTCGTTTCGTTTCCGCAGCTTTAGATTTCTTTATTGTTTTTGTAATAATAAATGTATCAAAAATTTGCAACGAATCGCAAAGAATTACTTTTGGGGGTTAAAAATGTGTTTTTTTATCTTAGATTTTTGTTGGTTATTTTTAAAAAACAAAAGTTCGTTTCGTTTCCCGAGCTTTGAATTCTTTGTTTAGTTTTGTTACATTAAATGTAACAAAAATTGTGCAGAGTGTTGCGAAGAATTACTTTTGAGGATTTGAAAATGTGTTTTCTTATCTTGGACTTGTTTATTTATTTTCTGGAATAAAAGTTTGTTTGGTTTTCCCTGTTTCAATTTTTTGTTGGGTTTGTTACAATAAATGTAACAAACAGTGTGTTTTTTTATCTTAGACTTTTGTTGGTTATTTTTGAAAAACAAAAGTTTGTTTGGATTTCCAATTTTTATTAATTTTTTTAAATTTGTTACAATGAATGTAACAAAAAATGTTGTAATGAATCGCAAAGAATTACTTATCGTATACTTGTTAATTAATTTTCAATAACAAAAGTTTGTTTTGTTTTTCCGAGTTTTAAGTTACTTTGTTGGTTTTATAACAAAAATGTAACAAAATTTCTGCTACGAATCACAGAGAATTTTTTTTTCAGGTTTGAAATGTTTTTTCTCATCTGACGTGTAGATTAATTTTGAAGAACAAAAGTTCGTTTGGTCTTCTGAATTTTAAACATCTTTGTTGGTTTTCATACATGAAATGTCAGGAAAGTGCTGTATTAAATTGAACTTCATTTTTTTTAGGTTGAGCAAATGTTATGTTATTTTAAGGGTGACTCCACTCTAGGATTATCAAAAAATCGATTATTTTTCTTCAAGCTTGAAATGTACTTTAGGGGCCTAAAAACAATGTGCACTTGGTCCCATTGCAAAAAAAAATTTAACAGGTCGAAATCTTGATTTCACCGAAGCGCCTCGAAGCGTGCACTGAGTGCTCCAGCGGCGCACTCGGATCCAACGCTTTTACATTTCTTTTACCTGTCGAAATGGTAAAGTGCTTATCAGGAGATCATTAGGGTTCCTTGAGTGTCAACTAGGGAGCACTGATTTCTATTACAAATAGTATGGGTGTGTCTGTGCAGGCATCACAGATTAGAGGTATGAATGAGATTTCATGGATTTTTTGTTAGTAAAACTTTAAACGCGTTTTTCTCGAAACCACATTTTTCAAACTGGGCGGACAGATTACTCGGGCATCAGTGAACGGATTGACTTCAAATTTGGACAGAAGCTTCACAATTACATTCTTCAAGGTACTACGTAGCCGTTTTTTGATTGGACGTAAACTTTTAATTTTATAAACAATTTTCAGCCTTTTTTTTGGCCTTTTTTTTCGTTCCAGGTCTCATACTTTTCAAGTAATCCGTCCGCCCGTGGAGACGTTTTAAAAAAAGACATTTTGCAAAATCAGCTGCATCGGCGCCATTTTGTATAGAAATGTAAACAAAAAAATGTTTTTCCATACTTTAATATATGCTTAAACACCCACTGTTAAAAAAAATCCTATTCCCTTTTTAATATTCTCAAAAATAATTCACAAAGTTCACAAAGCTAGTTTGCAAGAACAACTAAGAATTTAAAAAAATTTAAAGGCTTGAATTTCGCGTCTTGTACAAACAATCAAAGGTCAACGATGTGCAATTTTTGCGGGAGCTGAAGTGAACCGCCAGCACGCACACTATCTTAAAAATTATGAGACAAACAAGTGGTTGCTAAGGCTCGCTTCTGATTGGTTCATTATAGCCAACTTTGAAGCTTTACTGTGCCCAAACTAAGGCCCAGATCAAATTTTGTCAGAGGACTTTTCTGTTTCTTTTTCTGTCCTCTATCACCTAGTACCGGCAAGTTCATAGGTGGTGGGACTGTATATCAATTAAAAACAAGCAAATTAAAACTTCTTGGTTCTAAAAACTTTTTGGAATTGCAAGTCTTTCTCCACTACAGAAACATAATTAAGTTTCTTGGTGACTAGGAGCTTTCAAATTGAAAAATTGTTAAGTATACATTCACAAAAATAAATTCCTAACACAGTAATACAAGAATCTGAATTTCAGTAAAAAAAGTAGGTTGACTTTCAGATGTAACCAAAAGGATCATTCGCCGGTTGAAAGTCAACTGATGATTGAAATATGACTTTTAGTTACTGGCTTGGTTGAAAGTCAACCGCTTTATGTACGAAAAATGAAATTTTTAGGTTAATTCAAGACACAAATTTTGTTGACATTCCGTTGAAACTTCATTGAATACTTTTGGAGATTATAACACATCCTACTTATTGAAATACTATAAAAATAATAACAATAAGGTGAGGAAATATATTTCCCGTAAAATCTTGAACTTTTCTTTATCTCTATGACAATGTATTCCTTGGAATTCGTCTCAGCCGCAACTCATAAAAAACTTTTCACAAACGACGCACATACCCAATACATAAATTTAAACAGGCATCGATAAACACTGGCTTTTTTTAATTGCTGGTTGCTTACAATTTTCAAAACACTTTTGTTTTATTTGAGTCAAAACGTTTCAAAAACGACTTAAATATGCACATATCCAATTACCGAGGTCCACGCGTTAATCAACATTTTTCCTAAGTGTTCGCGCATCGCAGTTTGCGCACGCATTTATGCCAGCGCAAATGAATTTCAGATCGCACGACTGAAAATCATTCGAAAGTTAACATACCTACCAGTTGTTCATTGTATTACTACATATTTCAGACAGAGACACGGTATTTAAGACCAATTTATGGTTGAAATTAATTGACTTACTGAATTTAAGTTAAAAATGAAATTCAGTTATTCTTAAAATTCAGATTCTTGTATTACTGTGAATACTTTTACAGTGCTATTTTTAATCCAATTTTACTTTGTAATTACTTCACCATCTCCGCTTTCGCAAATTCAATGAATTGTGCAAATTAAGTTGTACTCAGCCAAGTTTTTTAATTGAACCTCTACGGACCAAAAGGGGATACGCGTGGATGCAGCCTGAATAGTATTGTCCAGAAATTTGTTTTGGTATCCACGACAATACGTTTGTAGTCGAGGAGACACGTGCATAGGGCAGCGTCAAGGTTGCCGCTTGCAAATGAAAACATTCATAGTTTTTTAAACATTGATCAGATTGATTTAAAACTCTCCAGAAAACTTCGTTAAACCTCAATCAATAACTTTGTTATTGGAAGTTTTCCGTTGCTTGAAATTCACTCGATAAACGAAGCGCTTGAAGTTTGAAATTCTTGACTTTTACAAAGTCCCAACAAAGATGGCAATTTTTTGTTTTCAAAAAATCTACTTTTTACCAATTCATTCAAAAACTATAAGACCTAAACAATTTTGCAAGAGCAAAAAAAGATGCGCCTCAAAATTCTCTACAAGAATGAGGTCTTAAAATTATTACAATTCGTATGATTTTTAAAATTGACTTTCGGGACAACATTTCTCAAGCTGAATCAACTCGTACCCCTTTTGATCCGTAGAGGTTCAATTGTTCACGTGAAAATTTAGTCTGTTATAAGATTTTTTCAGTAGGCATGAAATTCACTAAAAATCAACATTCTTGTTAACACTGTAAAAAAAGTGTTATTCCAGAACTAATTTCAGGTATTGAAATACGACTAAAAAAACTTTCTCCCTTCATATTAAAATGAAACCAATCGTGGGATTCCAGAGTCGTTTTTCTACATTGAAAATAATAACAGCTTAAAGCGTTCCTATTTTTAAAAAGGACACGAAAAATATGATACCGTAAAAAAAGAGATCTCTGATTTTTACAGGAATGTTTGATAATATTTCAAACAGTTTCCAATAATAATTATGAGTAACTATTGTGAAGATTTTGTGATAATATATCACTGATAGCACAATACTTTCATGGAGGTAGCAAAAAACGTTTGTTTATTTATAAATTAACAGCATATGAATTTTAGGTTTGCTCAAACAACGTGCATTTTCGATATTTTGTTCCTTGCGGGTTAAAAATGAACGACGTGGAAGGAGAAATAACTTGGTCTGTTTTTACAGAAAAATCGATTTTTCTCGAAAAAATCGATCATACCTCAAAATTATATACAGAATATAAAACACGCGGCTCATTAAAATGATTTTTTATTGTAATTATTTTTATAACTATGCATACCCAGGGAGATATGCGAAGGAAATTGTTATAAAGTAGTGTGAATTATTGATCCCCGCGCTTATTGAGAGGTCTTTAAATATGCATAATTTATAAAGAGACTGATGATCCAAAAATACTCTTTTTAATTAGCCACATCGTTCATAATCTGCATAATTTTTCAGTATGATCAGCTCTCGGTGAGAAGGTGCGAATTGAATGTCATTAATGTGCGAATAAATATCGTGGAATTTCAAACGTTTTGAATACCTTATCAATTCCGTTTTTAAAATATACGTTTTAATTTCTTTTATCGTAATTAAATTGTGTTGATACTGCTTAATACCGTAAGCCAAACTGGAATATTGAAGACAATTTAATTCTTTCCGGCGAGTGATAATTGGGAGCAAACCAATGCCCTTGAATTGCGTCAGCCGACCGCGAAAATTGAAGTCAATTTTATACCATCTGGCACGTACAAATTGCGAACAAATGAATTTTATTCAATTCGATACAGAAAGCTCGGAAATTGAGACCAGTTTAATACCATCTGGCAAGTATAAATTACAAACAAATGAATTTTATTCAATTCCATACAGAAAACTCAGAAATTGTACCCAATTCGATACCATCTGGCAAGTACAAATTGCGAACAGATGAATATTATTTAGTTCGATACAGAAAACGCGGAAATTGAAGTCAATTTGATCACTTTCGTATGGTTGAAAATTAGAGAAACTTAAAATTTGATGTGAATTTAATACGTTCTGATTAGTGAATTTAAATTTTTTTTTTTCAGATTTATTTAAAATAATGTCAATGAAGTAAGATAAAATAGTCTAAAAAAATAATGCAATAAATGGCATGTTCAATTTCTTTAAATAAATTACTTATAATACTTCATAAAAAAAAAAAAAATTGATTAGCATTTCGAACTCGACAGTTCATTGCC